>CACRXK020016734.1:0-11128 GCA_902702795.2 Paramuricea clavata | reverse complement strand
GCCTCCACACCCGCGGCGGGACGGAGACCCTTGTAAAGGCTGGCACGTGACCTCCCAGATTCTGGGAGGTAAATCAAATTATACTGAGAGAGGGGTGGTTGAGGAGCGGGTTTGTAAATTTCTCATATTTGGGGAATATGAGAAATTTACAGACCCGCTCCTCAACCACCCCTCCCTCAGTATAATTTGATTTACCTCCCAGAATCTGGGAGGTCACGTGACCAGCCTTTACAAGGGTCTACGTCCCGCCGTGGGTGTGGAGGCTCTTGCTTGCGAGGTTGCACGAAAGCATCAATGCATCCAGACATGCGCAGAGTGTATAAATGGGCAATGGCCATGCAGAGTGTTGAACTTCATACAACCACAAGGGGAGTGAGCTTTGCATTATCGCTAATATTCACCCATTAACAACTCTGCAGAGTGCTCAACAACACCGAAATAAAGGAGCATATATATATACTTATTTAAGACTTGAGCTCATACACCCTTACAAAAATTTCCTAGAGGAAAAATTCCTATAGGAATTCCTAATAGGAATTTTGATTTCCTATAGGAAATTTTCGTAAGGGTAAACTAATACTTTAATAAAAGATTTATGGTATGATATTAAGGATTTTAGTCTATAGGCAACATGATATATTTGAAGCTTATTTTCCAAAGGAAAAGCTTGTGCAGTACATGACTGAATCAAACTATAAAAGTTGTTGTTGTTGATATTTTAATAAAAAATATATAAAGCAGAAAATATAAGATTTCAGATTCTATATATACCTCAAGGTACATACCTTTTGCGATTAAAACATTGATTAAAGTTGCAGAGAAATCATACATGGTCTTTATATCAATATTACAGTCGATTTCACAAAACTTTTGCCAAAATTTTCCGAATTTCGTTTCGAATTTGCGAAGTTGGCACTTGGGAAGGTCAGAAGTTCATATTTCACAAGCCGATCTTATATGATTGGCTTCCTTTTTTTAGCGACCAATCAGTGGTTTTGTTTACAAAACCGGCTTGTGTGAAATATGAATTTCTGACCTTCCCAATTTCGCAACGAAATTCGCCAAATTCGAAACAAAGTTCGGAAAATTTTGGCAAAATTTTTGTGAAATCGACTGTAAGTTGTAAGAATGTTTGAAAATTACACAAATTGTCACTAAGCGAGTTGTTATATCAATATCACGAATACGAAATAAACACGCAACTAGACCCAGACCTCTCACGGTGCCATGACGTCACGTCAAAACAATTAAAATTCGTCAAAACAAACCACATGTTCGTACAAATTTGTGGACAAACGTGGCACAGTTCTGCACTATTTTATATATATTTTCGGCATCTTTGGTCATATAAAGTCAATAAACAAGGTACGGGCAGTACTACCAGCTACTATAGCATGCTGCAGCTATAAAAGCCGAAGAAAGCAGTCTATTATTAAACGATTTGTAGTAGCCTCGGAGCCATGTTTTAGAGGCAGCTAGAAATATCCACAAACAGAAAAGTTATGAAATTCTCGCCTGGCAATTTTATAGGAACATTTGGCAGACAGCAAAGAAACGTCAACCTTCGACTGTTGTGGAGAAACGTCAACCTTCGACTGTGTTTGTACTGTAAGCTAATTCATATCAATTTTCATTGCAGTATTTCGCGATCGAAGACTCGAAGTATGTTCGCCATGTCATATATATGCACGCTGGCTTCAAATCATTTCTATTTAGTAAGATTGTCTACCGTTAGACAATATACAGATTGGAGTAGGATGCATTATATATATATCTGTATATAATTATGTATATTATTTTAGGAAACATATGGCACAAGCGAATACAAGTGAATCAACCAATGCAGCTCATCATGATCAATTTGCTAGTCCTCATGAGTTTCATAGTCCTGAGCAGTTTGACGCTCTTAAGAAAGAATATACCAGAGTGAGTATAAACAGGGTCTTAGGTAGGATTTTAGATTTTGGGAGTGTTTCTAAATTTCCAGCATACCTGCCAATTACCCAGAATAGCCAAAGATGTAATTATACAGTCCATTTATGCTTGCCAACAATAATAGATTATGCCTGTGGTTGTTCTATGCTTTACAACCAAATTCAAGGTCAGCATGTGCTCATATTTCGCACTGATATTAAAGTCAGTTACTGTAGCAAGTCTTTGGTCATTGAAAGTAGCCAGTCGGCCATGTTAAGTTTGTTTGAAAGGTCTTCGATCAATCCGAGCTTTTAATGAAAGTCTAGAGCACATGTCTTCCATGACATTTGGTGTCTTAATGTTTGTTGGAAAAACAAAACAATTAAAGAATGTACATTAAATATTAACTAGAATGTTTCTGGTTTTAATAAAACAGAAATGAATAGTTCATATTCTGGTATTGGTGGGTAAAATACCAGCGGTGGAGGGGGTGTTGAGTTCCTTTCCTGTTTGGGTGGCACTTATCACAGGAAAAAATTTTAAATTTCCATTAATGGATTTTGGAATGGTTTTTAAAGATTTAACATTATCATAGATGTACCGTGTATATTATGAATGTAAAAACTGATTTCTTACCATTCTTGCATGTTATTATCGATTTCCTATATTGTAAATTGGTACCATGATAAGCTTTTGTTGGTAGGGATGTAACTACCTGATAAATACAAAGCAAAATTTGACATTTCGAGTGCCCTTTGTCAGGAAGTTAGAAGTTAAGTTGATACTAACTTCCCAACAAAGGGCCTTCGCTTGAAATGTGGAATTTCACTTTGCATTTTTCAGGCCGTTGCATTCTACCAACGAAAGCTTGTTATTGTTGCCACTATCTACAATACAGACCATTCAAGATTATGAAAACCATGATGTTTAATATTTACAATTAAGGGGCTGACTACATGGTGCAAGTCCCGCCTAGCCAAGTTGGCCCAGCTAAGGGAGTTGACTTTCAAATTACGATTACATGTATCGGGTTCACCCGACTAATTGGGGTCAAGCAAGCTCATTAATTAAGATTGAAAATGCTGAACAGTAGAAAAATTGTTGTTAAGTATTGATTAAAGATGGTTTACAGTATATGTTGTATTTTAGGGTTTCCTCACACACAGAACAGTGTTGATTGCAGTATTGGTCCAGACACAATTCTTTCGCTTGTATTCTCATAAAATGCAGTTGCTTCACTGTCCTAAAGCCAAAAGCGTTTATTGAAACACAAAACAGCAGTCTGATGCTAGTTTGAAATTTTAAACATATATATAATTTTATATTATTTTGTTTACATTCTCGAAACTATAAAACTGTGCATGTGTGATTTTTCAGCGCTTTACCGAGACAACTCAACAAAATGCTATCACATGGGGAAAATGCAAATTTTTCAACTCAGCCAACCAAGTTGTCTCGGTGCGAACAAGCGAGGTCCTGGCCAGGTGAGTTGGCCTGTTACCCATGTAATTGCATTATTGTTTTTAGTAGTATTTGCTGTAGAAGCCACAGTATCTGTGAAATTGTCTCACCTTGGCTAGCTGGGACAACTCGGCTCTTGTAATCAGCCCCTGAAGGTATTTTTCTGGTAAATATTAAACAACATGGTTTTTACTAATTTCTTTGTGCAATATAACAAACAGTCTTACACTTTGAGCAGATCTTCACAGTAGTAGTAAATTGTCTTTTCCCACAACTAGCACATGACTGGGACTCTTCTGTTTTGGACTACTTCTTGTCGCTTGCACCCTCTGGCATAATGCTCACCCGAACCTCAAATATAGCAATGATAGCAGTCATTTTTTCCTTGTTCTTGACGCGATGCACAAGCAGGTCTCCCTGGATGTCTTTTGCTGCTGTAGTCATTTGTCGCAAATCTAATGCTCTTACAAGGAAGGAAATCTTGTGCAGTTTAGTTCCTGTTATAACTCAGTTGCACTTTTTTGCTTATAATGTGCTTTTGACACTTGTAATAACAGTTCCAATTATTCGATTGTTGCAACATATGTTGAAGTTTCAAAGTTGAACTTATTGCACATACGGCCGCTTTAATAATCTCATTTTGAGGGTATCCTTTTACTTTCCCAGCATCAATTTGTCATGTTAACTGGCTGTCTGGCAAATGACAGTCTATTTTTTTTGCTATCAGGGCCAATTATACCAATTTACAATTATTTTAAACTCTTTTGTCTATAAACAGTAAAATTGCCTTGTTTCACTTCAAGAATTACCCATATTTTCTTTGCTATTTGTGTCGTATTGAAGTTCTAATGTGGGGCTCATCATTTAACAAACTGTTTGTTTACATCCGTTAAGTACTTCATTTTAGCAGTGGTAGAGAGGTTCAGGACGCCACGGTCGGCGCTCTACGTATCAATGCTTCCATACCATTTTCGGTTTTCCATATAAATTTCAACAACTCTAATTTCCTTTTGTTGACAAAGACTTGTCTGACTTTTGTGATAGTTGTAGATGAAGTCTTTCCATGGCATAGTTAATATGGTGTTCTATGTTAATTAACTATAGTCTTTCTCAGAAGAATATTCCAAAGTAAGCATATGACACGTGTTTATTCACTCAGCTGCGGTTATTGACATTCTCTTCAGGTTGCAAAAACCGTATCTTATGATCTACGTGTTGCGATTTTCCTGACAAAAATACAAATATTTTAAGACCTAGCTCGTTTTATGCCATTCACTATAGTGTAATTATACAGTGAACGTCTTTCAGAAATTGGGGAAGTATACACGCTTATTTTGCGATACACAGCGAAAAATAACTTTGCCGACAGCTTTAAGACAATGTGGCGCAGTAAGAATTCACGCCTTGGTCGTGTAGTTTCTACGATTTTTCCTGACTTCATATTATGCGCTAAAAACTTAAAAATAGTTTTGTCAAATGCGCAATAAGCCAATAGTCTGAAGATGGATGTCTTTTATAATCAGATTTATTTCGTAAAAAGAGACTGAGTAATTATACATTTTGTATGTGGGGCACCCGATCGATATGCGGATTCAAATCTGAATATGAATGTGTATCTGTAAATGAACCTGAAACTGTAGAACCGATCGTACTACTTCCGTAGTTGAAAACGAAAGTAGCTTTCCTTCCATCTCCAGCTGTAATTCTTCAAAATCCTTCTGTTGAGCCATCTTACCACAATATTATTGATACATATCGACTTCAGTTTTGTACAAATTCAAATTCGCCGATTCACTTCTTGGTAGCATATAGTATGTAATGAAAATATCTCTCCGATGCCGATGGCTCCAAAGTGTTCGTCCCAATTCACGAAATAAACACTCGTAATATGTCAAACGATTTAAAAAAGCAGTTGCATTACGTAAATAGATTATAAGTTGGTTTGAAAGGTCTTCTATCGATCCGATCTTTTCTCTTCTCTAATTTTCTTGTATTAACGGAAACACAGAAGAGGGAACTTGATTCGCGAGCACATGGCTCCACGCGTGTCCCGTGGACTGAATCACGTAAATATCTGCCGGCTACGTAAATATGAGCTCGTCCTGCAAGGTTGAAGGTTTATTATTTGTTGTTGGATTAATAGCTGTAACACGTTGGGATTTGTTATGGGACCTCTATCCATGATGTGAAACTTTTGTGTTTTTGAAATGCTTTGAGTAGAAGTGTTCACTCATGATTGTATGGTGGTTTGTATGATATCAAAATTTACGGCGGCGTTTGGCAATTGCCGATGTGATAACGAAAATAATACCTCATCGCGTCCGCACGTTTAATTGCTGTCGTGGATTTTCTTAACACCAAGCAGTTTTACTTTTATGTGATTATTCTTCATGTAACTTTCTTCCGTTCTTTCAATTCCAGTTCGTTTGCGATTTGCCTCAATTGCTGGTTGCAGAAGGTAGTTTGTAGAAATATTTAGTGTAATGCTCGCCTGGTGTGTAAGTTATTGCCTATTCTGTATTTTCGTTTGTTCCTAGTGGCAGTAGTGCGGTATGCTTCAATAGAGTTAAATAGGCAAATGTCGTAAAAACTAACCTCTGTACAAATATTGAAAATGCAGAATAGGCAGTAACGCCAGTAACTGAAATCAAGCCAAGATTACACTAAATACTTCGACACAGACTTTGTTTTGCTGCTTTTGCAGCCAACGAATGGTCGTGTTATATTATTAACTGTTTACTGTTTAAGACATATTTCAAGTTTCAACCGGTTCAACGTGATGTGTAAGTTACGAAGGGCATGACTCTCTATTAAACTTTGTCTTTAAGAATGAAGCGATCGTGATTTATAGATGTAAACGTCTCAAACATTTGAAATTTCTGCAAATATATACTCCCATCGTTACATTTTAGCGTTATTTCAACAAAATCATCAAACAACCAACATGCAGTAACTCAAAAAATGTAATTCCTGAGCTGTGAAAGATTTTGTAACGTGAGCCACGGTGAGTCATGATTTTATCGTGCAATGTGCCAGTGTTATGGAAATGGCTTATTAATTCGGTAACAGTTCGGAAGCTTCTCATATTACTCAGGCTAAGCACACTTGAACCTCTTGCTTGTTCGATTTGGCGCGAAGTTTGGTAAATGTGCTGCAAGCAACTTATTGTCAAGTTTTTGGAGGTTGAGACAATATTGTCGACGCAACCTGGTTGAAGAAAGATTGTGAGCATAGATTGATCAGAAAACAACTGTTACAGCGCGATCGTGCGAGCTTTGGAAGCTCTGATTTCAGATTTCCCAAGTAGAGTAGGTACAATATATTCTTGAGGGAGAATATATTATACAAACGAAGCTGAGTGTACTCAATCGTGAGGGATTAATACGTCATATTAACTTTGTGTATTCGTTTCTGCTATGTTGCAGTTTAGTTGGCAGATTTGATGTCAAATGAAACTCTTCGGACTTATTGCTCTTATAATACTATTGTTTGTGGAAACACCACGTAAATTTAATTTAATTTACGTGGTGTTTCCACAAACAATAGTATCATATGTTTTATCGCCATGCAAACTTACAAAGAACTTATTAATTGCTCTTGTTCAATTTTTATTAATATGTCTGCGCGCCATGAATTTTTTAGACATATCTACAATATGCACGTAAATTTATTTATACTATATTGTGTATATGTGTATACTATATATATATGTTAACATGTACTAGGTAGTGGTTATACATATAATTTACGTTGCTAGTATGTATAATCAATTGAACAATCAACTTTGTATATAAGATTATATAGACTATAGTTATTAATTAATTGTTTTGTTTTGAAAGTTTTGAACTGCCACTGAAAAACTATAAATAGTTAATCCTAATCTAGGGGGCTCAATAAAAAGCCTGTCAAGGTTTCTAGTAGACAGTGCTTTCAAAATCGCCTGCCCGACGTCCCGGGGCAACCAAAAATTTGTGTCGGGCAACTAAAATCTCTTGACTAATGTCCCGACGGGCAACCACATTTTAGTGTTTTGATCGTTTTAAATTTTGTGTATTTAATGTCTTGTTGTCTCGTTATCAAGTGTTAATAAAGCTGTGTCAAAAGATAGCCATTTACCTTTTTTATGATGTCAGAATACTGATTTGGTATTTCAGTAAAATTGTCCAGAATATTTATATGCATGATTGCGAGTTTTTTGCAAGGAGTAAATAAGCGCCCACGCTGATTCGCCTCAAAGATTATTAATTCGGAGAACTGATTTAAATTATCGAGAACTGATTTAAATTATTTTATTCAAATGTTTTGAATGGTAAAAATTACGTTTATTGGCTATACAGACTAGAATAACATTCACAAAACTGACTAAAAATTTATGTAAAACAAAACAATTTTAACATTTTAACATTTAACAATTGTAACAAAAATCATTTGATTCCTTTGATCAGCATTAAATCAGTCATTCTTTTATAACTAGTCTAAATGGCGAGGATTTGTTCCGGCAAAAACTCATTTAGAATAAAAAAACCCAGACGCGCGATTTCATACTCTTGAAACAAACGAGACGCCCGTTAAAAGGCGCGTCTCGTTAAAGGCGCCGGAGGTAAGAGTAACTTGTAACACAGTAGCATTTGTAACTTATTAACAGTTAAATAAACACCGGTTTTGTTGTGGTTTATTCAACTCCATTCTTTTACTTTTATCTAATTTAATGTGGGCAAGTGAGAAATGGCCTCGGGCAACCAAATTGTGAGTGTTGCCTGCCCCAAGGGCAACCACTTTCTTCAAAATTTTGCAATCCCTGCTAGTAGGCTCCCAGCCCTTATAATAATATAATATTGTAAATAGCTTAAAAAAACGTATGTTCGATATTGTCCTACAATACTAGTGGCCAGACTTACGGCATCAAGATTGATATCCCCGGAGATGGCAAAATTTTGGATCATGCTGACCGCTAGCACTTGTCAATTAGAATGAGATTTTTCCTTTTATAAGTGCTCGAAATGTGGTTTTTAAAGAACAAGTCAATGTGTCACTTCTTGCCGAAATACGGGTTCGTTTAGGAAACATTTTAGAACGAAATGTAACTGAAATGGTATTTCCTATACGGCCTCCCTATTATTATTATTAAAACCGCCTGCCACGTAGGCTACCATTTTGCTGGATAGCGGATGCTACTGGATAGTAGTCTACTAAATGCTGTATGGTCAAGAATATAGTAATTCAAATTACAGTAATAATTGGAATTACAGTCGAATGCCCACAAACCATACTATAGCCTGAGAACGAGGCTTCGTGCTAAATGGTAATATTTCTATAACAAATTACAGTTCTGTGGCACTAAGCCTTGAATGAATAATAATCTATATATAATAATTATTGTACAAATATAATGCGGTCCATAAGTTAAATAAATTAGATATGTTTTTATCAGTATAATCATAAATATCAATTGGATATGTTTTTATATAATCAAACGTTGTTGGGACACAATTGCAGTTCTAGATCGTAAGTCGATCTCTTGAGTCAATCTATGCAGTTTGTTACGCCCAACACTCTTCCCCCTCCCCAATCAATGTTGTTTTCTCAATTCAAATACCAAAACACATCAAATCTGACGTGAAAATGGCACATATGACATTGAATAGGGGGCGGGGGGTCGACGTTCAAATTAAAGGGTTTTGTGGCATCTGTCTCAAATCTCTCAAGACATTTGAAACTGGTTGTAGATAGCGGGAATGACGAAAACCAGTTGTTATAGTAAAAATATCAACGACCGATACATGTTAGCTGCGCAAAGTCCTCCCCCCCCCTCATCGCCAAAAAAATTATATGTTTGCAAAATATTTTGAAATTATCCTCCCTGCAAAAATAAAAACTGTTCCACCGCCACTGCATGGTTATCGTTTTATTAATATCAAATACATATGAGGAAAAATCATCTTTGGAATTCTAGTGATGCTTTTTATTTTATTTGTTACAAATGGCCCTGAATGCTTGTTATGAACATGCGCATTGATCTATTTTGTAAGTCTTGGCCGCTATATTTCGAAGGCTAAAAGGGTGGAGGCTTTCCACATCTGGGGGCAATTCCAATGCCCGTGAATGACGTAACATTTGCGCTAACAGTCGGCCCCTGTAATTTTATTTTGTGCGTATAATTCATGCAGACAAATTATTTTTTCTCTTAGCATTATGAAAGATGTAATGCAGTGACTTTAAAGTGCGATATCGGATGTCAAACTGAAGTGTTCAGTGGATCTCCAGAAGACGGAGAATTAGGTGCAACTGCTCTTGAGCCGCCAACACAGGTGAGACCACTGATCTGGTGAAACAGCATTTTTCTAAGCGCTCAATCGGCACAACAATTCTTTACGGCATGAACAAATCTGCAGCATGGCATGCGAGCCAAATAGTCACGATCAGGCAATAGGTGCAGCATGTTCGCGCTTTACAACATCGTTGATGAAATGAGGTTATGCAATAACTAAAAGTAACAGTGCATGCATGCATGCATGCATGCATGAGGCAACTACTAAAAAATATAAAGCAAGTATGAAGTGAAATGAAATGTAGAAGTGCTGTCAATGTCTGCTGTTGTCAGGCATAGATAGATTAGAGCTATAAGTGAGAAAAACGCACGTAATTGCTTTTATATTCACTGGTACAATAGCACATGTGCATGTATTCCCGCCCCACGCTACTAACTTTCAGACTAAGCTGCAATGCCAACGAAGGAAAATCTTCGCTCAAACAAATTCGGCTAGTGGAAAATCGGCTTTACACGTAGGGCCTTCGCTCAAAACGTCGAAGTTTGTTCTATTGTTTAGCTAGTTGCATCGTAAATTCCAGCCCGCAAATGCTTTTCTTCGCTACCCATATGCACTGGCATCCAACATTCAAGATTTTAGCATCTGGGTAACCATGCTACACTATGTCACCATGTTGTCAAGTGGTTGGCATCAGTTTTCGTTGCGTGCAAACTTAGACAATCCTGAAGACCAGAATTGCTTTCGGATTGTCTATGGTGCGAAGCAAACGTTTATAGGAGCAAATCAATTTTTGTCTTCGTGATTCATGTTAAATTATTTTAATTGGTGTGAACATGTTAGTTATTTTCAGGGGTAGTCAGCCCAAGATACCACTTAGCGACCCCTCGGTCATCTGGATTAACACCTCGCCGTTAAAACTAGGATGATGGACTATTAACTTATTATACTTTTTATTTATTAAGGATAAGGAAAATGTTGACATATTGAAGATAGCGTTGGAAAGCAAAGATGCTTTAATATCGGAGTTAGAACAGAAAACGCATAACCTGACGAGAGAGTCTGAGGATATGAAAAAACAAGTGAAAGAAGCCAACGAACGCACAAGGATAGCTGAATTGGAGGGGGAGGAGTCGATACAAATGCGTAACGCATTTTTCCTTCAAACCACTAGACAGAACGACCAACTTCAACAAAATGAAAGTGAAATAAATTGTTTGCGACGTGAAATTGAGGATCTGCATGCCAAAAAAGACATTATGTTCATTTTATGAACAATTCGGTAAGTACAATCATAGTTTGATAGTTAAGATATAAACGTACACTTTATATCAGTAATGGTACATTCATTTTCGGGTCAAATTTTCAATTTCTTTTTTGTGGGTAGCCGCGCATGCGCAGCTAACCACTATGTGAGAGACTGAAGCGCGATCTTCCGTTTCTCTGTGGCTCTGTGGCGCTGTGGCTCTGTGGCGCTGTAGCCTTCG
>CACRXK020016733.1:0-11128 GCA_902702795.2 Paramuricea clavata | reverse complement strand
AATGCTTGTTCAGGTCTCGTGGATAGTTCCCAGATTTGGGGACCGGCCTCTGATTGGACAGTGCTTTATTTGAATAATTTATGACAAAAGAAGCTATTTTATTGGTTAATTTGATAATTAGCATGCGTTTAAAATAACAACACAAAAATTTTAAAATTCCAGATCATGAATCAAGTTTTCCTCCGGGGCATACAAAGGTTTGAAAGACTTGAAATACAATTTGAAAAACGATACACCAAAAATATATTGCATATATTTCTCGATGAAAGATTTGTTTTGAGTGCGAACAGTGCTGGTGGCCGGACATTTTGCCGAAAGACACTTTGCCGATAGACATTTTGCCGAAAGACATTTTGCCGAACGGACATTTTGCCGACGGACGTTTTGCCGAACGGACATTTTGCCGAATGGACATTTTGCCGAACGGAAAACTTGCCGAAAATAGAGATATCTTCTGAACCTTAAAGGTTCGCTTACACGGTCAAAGTTTCTATGATTAAAGTCATTGTCGATTTTGATGACAGAAACTTTGATAGTGAAGTATAGTTTCGTTTTATATTCTTTAGAGTTTTTGACAAATTTATAGAAATTTCCCCAAGAACTGTGAATGTATTCCATGATTGTCGAAGTGAAATTCACTTACGTCGTTGTCTTTATATCGTCAAAACACGTTCCTAACAGATGATCGAGTCATCCGCTGCACAAAAAGCTACCAATAGTCAATATGGTTATGCACTGCTAACGACCATTATGCATTGCTAATGACCACATATAATGGTCATTTTACACAACGGTTTTGAATTACACAGTTGAGAAATGAGTCACAGTCTCAAACATTTTGACGAAATAACATCTCTATTTTCGGCAAGTTGTCCTTTCGGTAAACTGTCCGTTCGTCAAACAGTCCGTTCTGCAAAATGTCTGTTCGGCAAAACGTCCGTTCGGCAAAACGTCCGTCGGCAAAATGTCCGTTCGGCAAAGTGTCTTTCGACAAAATGTCTTTCGACAAAATGTCTTTCGACAAAGTGTCTTTCGGCAAAATGTCCGGATATACCACAATGCTGATGATCATTGCCGGCAAGTGCGACGTACAAGTTCAGTTCTTGGCGTACATATGGCGTATATTTATGTTTACAAGACAAACTATTTAATATAAACACAACTGGTTATTCAAAAGGTGCATTTTAAAGTAATTAAAAGTTACCTTTACATATAAAGAAAATGCTTTATCGCGAAGGGTCGGGACATATAAACAGATTGTCAATTTATTAATTGTCAATTATAAATTATCAATTTCCGTCCGATAATAGTTTTGTTGTATTTTATGTATTTGTCAGCATTGTTCGCCGAGTGTCCAAACACTAGAATTTTATCTTTATTTTCTGAAACTTCGATACAGCACGAAATTAAACTCAACAGATTATATTTCAAGTCTTTCAAACCTTTGTATGCCCCGAAGGAATTATTGATCTGGAAATCTCTGAATTTAAAATTTTTGTGGTGTTATTTTAAACGCATGCTGATGGTCAAGTTAACCAATGAAATAACTTCATTTGTCGTAAATTATTCAAATAAAGCACTGTCTATTCAGAGGCCGGCCCCAAATCTGGGAACTATCCGCATGACCTGAACAAGGATTATGCATCCAACTCACAGACGTTCTCTCGCGCGCTTCGTCGAGAGTAACGGCTCTACACAGGCTAGGATGGCACGACTTGTTGGTGTAACTGTATAAATCAGTACATAAATTCCAATGACTTTGTGCCTGTGTATGCCTTAATGGACTCCACCACAATGGGCCATAGACACATTTTACTACTAAGCTAGGTTTAATGACCAGATGTTATCTGAAGTAACATAATTTGGAATGGAAATTAAATAGACACTCTATATATACAGTTCACTGGATATTATCGAGTTCACTGACACTGGGTTTGAGAAGATATTTCAAGATGATTGAATGAGTACAAAACCATGTCCATGCGGTTCTGGTCGGTATTCAAAATATTTTGCGTATGCATAATAAAATGCAAAATAAATGCAGATTAATCTGTGTATTGAGCAATTATGATCAACTATTTAGACTCAATACGTTAACTGGCAAAAAACGAACAGTCACAAAGTAATTTAGAGCTTGTAAATGTATATAAAATTGACTTTTTCTCCAAATTTTTACTTGATATTTACCTCGAAACATGTAACTTTCTGACAGCTCTCCGAAAAAGGACTCAAACTTTCAAAGGAGTTCGGGAATCTTCGATAAAAAATAACCCCCCGCTCCCAATTTTTGGAATAAACTTCGCATGCCAAAATACCCCCGTTTTGAAAATCCGGACAAATTTAATTTCTCAATGTCGAGATTGGAATTGGCATTACATAACTCGGCCAAAGACACTGGGTACGAGTGAATGTGAAGAACTTTATGTTACCTTAAGAATAGTGTGCTGTTTGCCTGAGGGCAAGAAGCAATTAATTTATTAAATGTACTGAAACTGGTATTGTTTTATTTTATA
The DNA here is from genome assembly GCA_902702795.2 of Paramuricea clavata. Taxonomy (NCBI): domain Eukaryota; kingdom Metazoa; phylum Cnidaria; class Anthozoa; order Malacalcyonacea; family Plexauridae; genus Paramuricea; species Paramuricea clavata. The sequence goes on along the minus strand of CACRXK020016733.1, from coordinate 8,615 downwards.
TTATCAAGTTATCGGTGATTGTAAAACCTCGAAATGTTTAATTTCAAGTGCCTCCCCCCAGGAAAAGGTTTGAGATCAAATGCCCAACCCCAGGACGTGCGTTACAGGAAAATGTCCCGCGGTGGCCCGAGCGAGGATGGGCACGCTTGGATTTGACTGATGCATAAGGAGGTAATTGTTTGCATGAGTAATTGATGGGCACTTGTCTCCTCTTGACTAGTAAGATCATCTCTTTTTTCAACAGAACAAACCAATGTAATTCGTTACAGTAACCCATTAACCAACGATGCATTGATCACAGTATTACGATTCAATTAGCCATTTCCCAATCGAGCAGAGAACTGGGTTTAGTCGCTTGTTTGGAGGGACAAAAAATAAACAATATGCCGAATCTGGCATCAAGGAAGTTTTCCTACATTCCTAAAGTTATTAGTGCAACCTGAAACGCAACAATTGTAATAAGGCATCTTTTAATATATATTTAGCTTCCTCACTATAACTTGTTATCCTTCCAAACGTCCCTCCAAACATCAACTAGACCCAACCCTCTGCTCGATTGGGAAATGACTGGTTGTTTGTAATTACCCACCGACTATTTACCAACTTCCCCCCCGGTTTAAACGAAAACCACCATTGAAATCCTCACAAAATACCTGTTCGAATGGGGGGGGGGACAAATGCCGTTTCTATTCTTGAAGGAATGTGATACATGAGTAGCGACATATGAATATTCCTCATTAATTATTTTCCTTTTGTTTTATGTTTTATTACGCATGCCTATTCGATCTACAATGAAAGGTGATAGCTTTTCGAGCGCGTAGACATGAAGTGTTCATTCGTGATAAAAAAAATTCAACACATCGGATATTTGTTTTATGCGTCACGAGTGACGAAAAACTTACAAAAGTGCATCGCACACTGGAGTTTTCTCCTTACGCAATCGGCCACGAATGGCATTTTGCTACAGAAGCACATAGCTCTAGTGTGCGCCAGGCTTACGAGTAACATGAGGAAGAATGAAAATATATTTTCCTATTGTTTGCAGGCACGACGCGGAACGTCGCGGAACGTCATTCTCCTGTGAGCATTAGTTCTAGAGTATAAAAGCAACGTGTCACAATACAATAGTCATTAACGTTATGGTACTACAAGAACCTACACATTACCTGACTTAATGCAATAAGTCTATTAATTTTAAGATTATAGTAGGGATGTTCAGCCTTAATTATGTCTTTGTTTTTATTTTATATCTCAACGAGCAAGGGGGTCAACGATCTCGTACACAAGTCAACGCCATTTGTATCACATGCGGCTGCAGAGGCCACTGGGGCTACGAATGCTTTAGTCGATACCGTGCCAGGTAACGAGGTGCGCGCCTATGGAAGTTATCAGTGCTCCAGAAAACCGAATATGCCCTAACCAAGTACTGTACAGAGTGAAAGTGAGCAAAGCGATTTATCTGACAATGAAGACAGCGTGTTACAGGTACAGTTAGAACAACAAGGGAAGTGTCTTAAGAATATATTAACTGAAGGAATTAAGTCACCTATTATGGCGATTCATGTTTGGGTTACAGCATATAGTGTTTTGGGAGAGGATGGAGGCCCTAGAATTTATCATAGACTTCACATTTGATCCACCTTAATCTTTTAAGAAGAATAACAATTCAGCAATTTGTAGGTTAGGCGATAAATGAATTGTTGGAGAGCGACAAAATCTCCGAAGTACAACGTAGAGAGGATTTGCACGTATTTAATTCTCTTTCCGTGTCTGTTTAATTAATCCTAGATGTGTTGTTAACACATCTCTATACAAGAGAAAGATGAAGTTTGATGATCATACAATAAGAAAGCCCTCGAATATTTTACATTAAATGGATTCCTGACGAAATTTAGGCGCCTATTCATTTTTGTCATCTTTCAACATGTTTCCGATATTGAAGTTAATTCGGACATTTAACTTGTTTATTATTTAACATATTTTCGACATTGAAGTTAAGTATCGAACATGCCAATTTTTCAGCAATCATGAGAACTTGAAAGTTTAAAAATGTTGAAAAAAATCAACACAATAATACGAGAAGTTGCATGAATATTGGCGGCGATAGACCATACCCCATAGCGTCAAATATCCGCCAATATTAATTAACAAAATTCTGATACCCCCGGGGAATGTATATTACATGGTCATGGCGGTGTTCCAGCAAATTTACCTCCCCCCAAATCCCCCCGGGCTATATTTCCTAGGATATTTGGTCCCCCTTCAAAAATTTGCCGCTTCTAGAACCAATTAGCTTCTTCTAGAACCAAGTTCCTAAAAGTATTTGTTAGTTATAGTTAGTTTACATAATTTAATTTCGTTGAAATTCTTCATTGCGGCCAAGAGCTTTAAGTTTGATGGAAAGCGTACTTTTCGCGTTTGGTTTTGGCAAAAGCAGAAAGGTTCGGATGACTGACAAAAACATCCGCAAACACAAAAGCACAAAGGTTTGGATAACTCATAAAACATTCCGCAAACACAAAAAAACAAAGGTTACGGCTACATAATGTTCATCAGTGTTGTAAGCAATTTTAACAAGAGTGCAACATGGATAACAGCGAATAGAGGAGAGTATCCTGCGGGTAAATCTACAGAACAAAATTGAGCCTTTAGACGTAAAGTCGCGGAGAGAAGTAAAAACGCTAGCATCAGTAACCAATTTGCTGGGAAAGACGGGGTGTAAACAGGCCATTTGTATTCTAGTTGACCTTAGTATTACTATTTTAGTTATAACTTAATCATTTTTCTCACAGGTGGGTATAGATTTGATTGGGCCACTCAAGATCAGCAAACAGAGAAACAGCTGCATAGCCGCTCTGACTGACTACTTTTCTAAATGGCCAGAAATACAAGCTATTCCAAACAAGAGTGCGGAGTGTATTTCAGACTTCTTGTTAAGATGATACTGCGTTACCGTGTATGGTCATCGTAATCAGTGATCAAGAGAGAGAATTTGTAAACCAGGTACTGAAACTTATCTTGTATAACATGGTCGTGTTAGATTAAGCTGTGTTTTTTTACAGACCTAGTTTTTATATAATTGAATTTGGTTTTTATTATAACAGATGAGCAACGAGCTTTTCACTCGTACTGGTGTTGGTCAGTGCATTACCAGTGCGTATCACTAACAAACAAATGGATTGACTGGATGGTTCAACCAGACTTTGGAAAAGTAAGTGTTACCCGTTCAACTATCACGCGAAATACTTCATTTTTTGGTTTAAATATCGATTTTAAGAAAGTTCAATAAAAAGTACAAAATTCAAGCATGCTGCCTCGTCACGTGACGATCTTTCAACAGGTACCCAAGACAGGGCGATCTAAATTGGTTACGTCACACACTCCACTTCTAAAAGAGTGTTCTTTAACATTAAGATGTGAATGTTAACGAATCCAAGTGGATTTAGTTCTATAATAAGCAATGTTGTTCGAGTCCTTCATGTTCTTCAAGTCCAAATTATTATGAATTTGCTGCTTACTGGCCAGGCAAACAACATCTTCTTCTGATATCTTTACTTTGTCGATTCCTTTTCACGTAATAACTAACAACTCTTCAATACTTCTGCATCGTAACAGGTTTGAAAATAGTAAATATCTACTTATTATCGTAAAGTTAAAAAAAAACAAATACTAATAATTATTATAAATGTAAACGTCTAGTAACCCATGTTAAAGGGCGTAAATGTGAGTTCCATCACGAACATTGGTAGATTACTGGAGGGTAGAAGGGATGAGGAAATGCAGGGATCCACGCAGGCAACCATGGTGGTGCAATAAATGGCGCTGGTGGCGGAAGTGGGATACTCTGTGGATAGGTATGAATGGGGAGAAGGTTGGTGTTGCATTAACTGACGACGCGTAGTGCTTTGGGTTTCCAAGGTGGTTGTAGTTTAAAGGTTTTCGTGCATACCTTACTCCCGTACTTTGTCGTATTGGTGGGACAGGTGGGGATTTGGTTGCAGGTTGTATTGGTTCTTCATTTTGTTGCACTTCCAGCTGGGTTTTAGGTTAAGCTTCTGAGTGTTCTCTGCTGCTTGGTTCTGCGATATATCGTCTGCTGGATCCGCCGTATCAGCTTCACTTCCGTCATCCCCTTCGTGTCCTTGTAATGAATCATTTTCAAAATTTTTCGGTTCAGTTAATATTTGAATCAAAATCTCAGAGTCATTAATTTCAACCTGTTCTTTTGTTCCATGTGCAGTTTCATTTAGGCTTTTACCCTTCTTTTGAACGGTTTTGGACTTGTTCTTTCTTGGAATTCCGGTGAGAGTGGTAGGAAATCGCACGATAACAAACGATCCCGATAAAGTAATCGTTGCCTTCGTCTTTCGCTTTTGGTTTCACTTTATACACTGGACTGTCCTGCATGCAATTTACGACAATGTGAATGTCTTTCTTCCAGTGCGATTTCAACTTCCCTGGACCACCCCGTTCACTTAAATTCCTTACTAGTACACGATCACTAGGCTTTAACGTAGAATATCTCGCACCTTTATCATAATGTCTCTTTCCTTTTGAACTGTTCTTAAAAGCATGTTCGCTGGCGAAAGTATGAGCGTCATTCATTGCACTAGACTACTTTTTTACATAATCTTTGTGGTTGAGTCTGTCTTCAACTTTGTTACAATGAAACATGAAATCTATCGGTAATCTTGGAGAACGACCGAAAAGCAGGAAAAATGACGGGGAAATGGTGTACAACTTTCGAGACGTGTTTGTCCCATGGGTTTTTTTCTGACTCTATGGCAGCGTCTTTAGCATGGACAAAAGCGTTTTATTGAATCTTTCTGCTTTATACCGTTGTTTTGTGGGTGATACGGTGTTGTTCTCGATCGAATTATCACACGATTTGTCTAATTGATGAAATAATTTATTCTCGAACTCTCGTCCTTGATCATGTAGAATCCGGCTTGGAAATCCGTATTTAAGAATAAAATCGTTGTACAGTTTTTCTGCGGCGGTTCGCCCTTTTTTAGTCCTGGTTGGATACGCTTGTGCGAAACGTGTAAAGTGATCGACTTTTACGAGAATGTATTCGTAACCGCCAGTTCTTAATTCGTTCAAGTGTAGGAAATCCATTGAGACGAGTTGAAGTGGCGCATAAGCAGTTACATTTTGCAATGGGACACGCGTTTTCTTCATCGCTGGAGCTTGTTGTTTCACACAGCTACATTCCTTGGTTACAAAGGGCGTAATATTCCTTTCCATGTGCGGCCAAAAGAGCCTTTCCCTTGCAAGCTTTACTACTCTTTCAGCTCCCAGGTGACCCATATTCTGATGAAGTTTTTTTGTAAACTGTTATACGATAACAATGTGGCAGCACCAATTGCATCACTGGTCCTCGTTTTCTCCTCAATATTCCGTCAGTTCCTGTTTCTAATCTTTTCCATTCTCTGAGCGAAGTTTTAGCCTCTACTGAGTGTTAGACGGTTTATCTCTTCCTCTGTTGGGTATGTGTTATTTTCCTTTAACGTGAGCACTTTCCCGATGTACAGATCACTGTCTTGAGTTCGTATAAATTCGTCAGGGTCCAATTTTTGTATAATGCACTTAATAGTTAACCTGCACCGTAGCACGAGAACGAACGAATAGCCGCATTAACTGAACGACAATGTAGTATTCATTCCTGTACGTGATAGACGTTTTAATACAATGACATGAGATAAACTCATTATATTACTCGTAAACGGCCGTGTATATTAAATATATCAAGCCATACCGACCGTGGCGGTAGCGGTGTTAAAATTAAAGGGAGTAGGCTAATGCAATCAATACAGCAATAAATCACATAAATTGGTCATTGCTGTTCACAGCCGTAGAAACGGCAGCATATATACAGTCTATCCGCAGCGCGAAACGCAAGCTACAAGCGAGTTAGGAAAAGATCCACTTCATGCTGCATATATGCGACAGCCCGCGTTATTCTTAAAATATCAGATTAACGTAATGCAATTCAGGCTTAGTGCGATATTGGCGTTTCTCGCGTGCCAAATCTGGCGAACGACAAAGAAACGCAACGTTTGGAACATACCTATAACGTGTATATATATAAGTTCAACTTTGAAAAAACTATTCTGCTCCGAGTATATTAATTTCTGATTCAAAATACTATTGCATGTATCTAAAATATTCATGCAGGTAGACTTCGCTTTCTTCTGCATCGGCAACAACACTAAGCAAGTAAAGGCCCTGTCACACTATTGCGTATGAGAGAAACGTATGAGAAGCGTATCAAAATTAATGAAATAATTTTCATACGTACAGAACAAAAATCTTTTGAAATGCAAGCGTATGAGTACCGTACATCTGGCGTACCTCTAGCGTATTCAGCGTGTGCCTAGAGTATGCTTATCGTATAAAGCATACGTGCGATATGCACAAAATTTTTGAACATGTTTAAAAAAAATTTTCTACCTCGCCGTATGCCAGCGTATGCCACCGTGCTTGAAACGTATACAACCTATGCCTAACGTACCCCTAGCGTATGTCAACGTATACCGGCGCATGAGTGATATTTTTAATACGCTGGCATACGCTAGTACGATACGCAATAGTGTGACAGGGCCTTAACAAAGATACACGCATGCATGGCAAATATTCAGTCAATCTTTTGAAATAACTTAACGTTTTGGGAGAAGTCCATGGAAAACTCACAGTTGATATATATTTAATTAATTTAATTTAAAATGAAATTTATATTGCCCCAATTACATAAAAATGATCAAAGGCGCATTACAGGTGAACGAGAATAAAATATTACAATAATCAGAAGATATCTAAGCATTAAAAGCACAGTTAAAAAGCAGAGTCTTGATAGTGCTCTTGAAGGTTGATAATGAATTTGTGGCCCTAATAGCCTTAGGCAAAGAGTTCCATAGTTTGGGGGCTGCAGATGCAAATCCTCTATCTCCCAATGTCACAAGTGATTTGCCAGGTGGTGGTACTAGTAAGGTCTCTTCATTATTACGTAAATTGTACCTTGAGGGCTTTTTAACGTTTACAATGTCGCAAATATAATCAGGTGCAATACCATGAATTGCCTTGAACGTGATTAATAAGACCTTAAATTCGATACGATAATTAATCGGAAGCCAGTGGAGACTACAAAGTACAGGTGTAATGTGGCAAAATCTAGGTAGTTTACAGATAAGCCTGGCCGCAGCATTCTGCACCCGTTGTAATTTGGCCAGCTGATATTGCGGCAGTCCAAACAGCAAACTATTGCAGTAATCCAACCTTGTGGTGATAAACGCGTGAACCAGAATTTCCGCTGACTCAGGTGATAGGTATTTTCTAATTCTTCTAATTAATATTATGGAGATGATAAAAAGCTGTTTTGCATACTTTATTAATGTGCGTTTCCATGGTGAATCTTTCATCAAACCAGGATCCTAGATTTCTAACAACTTTCGACTTATCTACGACTAAATCACCAATTTTGATCTGCGAAATATTCACTTTGGCAAGTTGCTGTTTAGTACCTATAATGAGGAATTCGGTTTTGTCATCATTCAATAAGGAACTCCACAACTTAACTGAAAATAGTTTGATTGAACACCTGAGATAGATATACGCTGACTCCTGCCAGTGAGGTACGAGGCAAACCAATCTAGAGGTTTACCAGTGATACCGAATGTAGAGTGAAGCCTACTCAGAAGAATTTTGTGGTCTACTGTGTCAAAGGCGGCACTAAGATCTAGCAATACTAAGAGAACAACGTTCTGGGAATACATTTTCATAAGTATGTCATTCCTAACTTTTAATAGCAGATTCTGTCTATAGCCTGACTGCAGCGATGGACACAGACTATTTGACATCATATGCTGGTGAATTTGTGCAAAGACAGCCCTCTCTGTGACCTTTGACACAAATGATAAGTTGCTAACAGGCCGATAATTATTGAAAAGGAATTCTAATCCGATCTTCTTAAGGATAGGAAGGACTAAAGCCTGATTTCCACTAGGCGGAATTTTGCGAGCGGAGCGGAATTTTTCTTTGTCTTGTGATTTCTCAGGTAGAACTAATTAGAAAAGACAAAGAATATTTCCGCTGCGCGCGCAAAATTCCGCCTAGTGGAAATCAGGCTTAAAGCCTCTATAGTGACATATTAACCATAGTGGTTAAAACAGGGAGGAGTACGTCCATGCACTTGATAATCAGAAAAGTGGGCATAGTGTCCAATGCACAAGTCTTCTTGGACGACTTTAAAATTATATCACGGACTTCTTCCTCAGACAAAATATTAAAATTTTCGAATCGGTTACAGTCCGGCTGGTCAACTGTTACAGACTGATAGGAAACATCATGAGAATCAGGAAAACCAGAACGAATTACCTCAATTTTGTCAACAAAATAATTTCCAAAATCATTAGCAAGCGCCGCAGGAGATTATCTATAGTGCGAGCTGCGAGTTGCGAGTTGCGAGCTGCGAGCTGCGAGTTGCGAGTTGCGAGCTGCGAGTTGCGAGTTACGAGTATATTGTTAATTTCTAATAACATCGGGTTTAATTTTAACCCAGGGTTAACACTAACCTAGCTCTGAAGCACCGAACCAGGTGTTTACACCTGTGGTTTACA
>CACRXK020016732.1:0-11129 GCA_902702795.2 Paramuricea clavata | reverse complement strand
GGGGGGTTATATTTGGTGGGGGGCACTTATATTCGGGGGGGATTATATTCGGGGGACTTATAATCGGAGGTTTGCGATACTTAAATTACCGGCCATATGAAGGTTGAAAGTTATAAATTAGCAGAAACTGACATGTTGAATTAGCAGAATTGACAATACACGGACGAAATAAAAGCAAAAAAGGATTGACTTACCAAATCGGTGTAATTCTTCTTGCAAACTATACAGACAGGAGGTAACACGTGCTCGTTCCTTGATCTAGTAGCACTAGTGGACGCCGCTAAACTTGATCGGAAAACTTTGTTCGGGACAGGATCACTACTGCCTTGGTCAACCGATGCCGATGGGATTTGATCTCTTTTTCAGCTTTTTTGCGCCTTGCTTCAGCATGATTTAATAGGGTTTTATTGGTAAATGCTGCATGAATAGCATTTGCGATGAAACGCCAACTCTTTAAAATTTTCATAGCGATCTTCTTCCTCAATGCTTATAATTTGAGTTGTACGTAATGCTATGTCTTTCTGACGGCCGTCAAGTTGTATCCATTGCTTCCGGCATTCCAGAAATCTTTCGAATGAAACCTCTGTAAAATTTGTAAGTGGCCCGACACTGTCTTCGCAATAAATTAAACATGTATTTCCCAATTCTGCCATGTTCAGTCGGCCATGACAAAACCCTCTTTGTTAAGAGGAGATTTTTTTGTATGTTACGTAACACGCGCTCAAAATTAATGCGTACAATATACCACTTGAGGTTATGACTAAATTTAGTGCTTTATCTATAACATAATGCTAAAATGAAGAGATTTTAGATGATACGCCGAAGAGAAAATTATGTCTGAAGTTCAGTAAGTTTTGCAGTTATATGGCTGTAAATATGGCGTCAATATTAAAGCATCATTGATAATTGTATTTTACTTGACAATTTTTAACTATTATTTTATGTTTCTCAACCGGCAGACGCATTTAAAAAGGTAGCTAACTCTATAAACTAGAGAATAAAGCTAAAACAAAGTAATTTTGAGAGGAACGCCAACAGGGGCGTAGGAAGCTTAGAAAAGTTGGGGGGGGGCAGGCTTTGAGGGGCACTTTAAAAAAAAAGGGCATCTCAAAAATTTTTTTTTGCGACCTCCCCCCCCCCGTCGCCAAAAAAATTTCGGTCAGTGTACCATTTTAGGGGTAAAAAATTTTTCCGGACATACCATATTTTTCCTTAAATACTAAAAAATTTTTCCGGAAAAACAAATATATGATATTTTTATCGGAAACTAAAACATTTTTCGGGAAAAAACCTACATTACAGTTTTCAAAAGTTTCGTTTGGACAAAAACTGCGAATTTTATGAAAATTTTTCAGGCACAAAAAGGGCACTTTGCTCCTGTAAAAAGGGCACTTGCCAAAACTTGGGGGGGGGGGGCATGGCCCCCCCCCGGTTCCTACGCCCCTGTAGTTACCTCGTTCTACTCTATGCTTCTGTAAACTAGAACGATATAGTAACTAACTATAAACTATCTGAAGTTGTGATTTGTGAATTGGGTAACATGGATTAAACAATGTTAGCCAAATTTGTCAATTAAAAACTTACATGCGCGTATATACAGGCACAGTACATGAGTAACTATAAGTAATTAGTAGTTACTAACCAGAAAATCCAACTCCGACAATGATATTCTTGAAACGAGGATGTTTGTCCAAGATACACGTCCCATCAGGTGTTGGCTGTAAAAACATTCTTGGCTTTAGATTTTAGTCTAATCTAATGGAATGCGGTTTCCTTCTATTCCTGAATTAATTAGTAACACACCTCTAGCTAGTCAAAATCCTTTAATATATAAACTCCTTCTTATGTATAATATAAAGTTATCACAGTACAAGCTCTGTATAAATGAATACCTATATAGGGACCAAAGCTTGATGTCCGATGTTTGGAGGTTTCCGCTTTCTAGACGTATAGTGACAGACAATCACGAGAGAAGCTTGCAAGATACGGTGATAGTCAAGTGTTTTGCCAGATTTTTGAGTATATGTTTTCAAATTTCCATGTCTACATATATGTATGCGTGGGATAACGCTTTCATGCATGTAGTTTGTTATTTATACTAATATACTAATGGTGTCCTTTGTTTTGAGGTATCCGTTGCTCGGAAATTTCATGATAAGGATCGGGTCTTTAACTTACAGTCCGTCTACCAGTACCTGTGAAGGTTTATACTTACTGTATATATGCAGTATTCAACTATACTTGGTCTGTTTTCAACTCCTATCAAATGTTGCTCGACAAATTCGGCTGCTACGTCAACGGTCCACATGACGTCTACGTCATCACGTGAGTCTGGATCGACATCTGGACCTTCACCGAAGCAAACCTAAGGGAAATTGTTTTGTTAAAATTTAGACTGTAATGACACACATAAAAATTCACATCTTGCCAACAAGAAGCATTCGCAATAAACTTTGTTCAGGCTTATCAACAGTTATTTTGTAAAGCTATCACACGAGGTTTGTCACTCAACAAATTGCACAACGATAATTTTCTGGAACGTGGGTGTTTTTATACCCAACGCGAGATATTCATAAGGACCATTTCCACTCAAGAAAATTTTCCGCGGAAAGAAAAATTTGTAAAATGTGATTGGCCGACACAAATTTTCCGTCATAAAAAAATTCTCACCTTTTAACAATTATATTTTCGGAAAATTGTTTGTTCGTGGAAATTTTTCTTAAGTGGAAATGCGTGCTTGGCCACGTAACCGGTGTCCAAAGTGAAAACAAAAATGCCCTTATACATCCGCCATTTTGTGGAGACAAAATTTTTACTGAGAAAAGATAGGAGCACGCATTCTATGTCTATTATTTCTATGGTTTCGGCTCACATTTTTCTCCGATTGATAGCCACAAAATAGAATACTAATAAGCTACCAAATTATTGCTACCAAATTATCCATTTATCCAAATTATCCATAAGGCTCCTGCCAATTTTTACCCAAATTATCCATAAATAACCCTAACGCCTGTATTCTAAAAGCTCACTCACACTCACACTCAATGAGTGGACACTCATTCTTAATGAGTACAACTCACCACTCAATGAGTGTCCACTCACACTCACATAGTATAATGCGACACTCACACTCCAACTATTCAAAGACACCACTCACGCTCAAGTGAAGCTCCGATTTTGAGTAAAGTGTGAGTGAGAGGTATGTGTGACATTTATAAGTAGATGATTGACATTAAGTAGTTATGACGTAATGGACATAGATATATATGCAGGAGACAATTAGATAAAGGACAGATAGACTCAACATGGCGTGTGTCTAAACAAACACAATATTACATGGTGTCAGGATGGAATACATGAAACCCCCAAATATCTTACATTTAGAAGGCAACTTAGCTGAAAACTGGCGAAAATGGGAACAACAATTCAATTTGTTTTTAGTAGCGAGTGGAATCGGCGAAAAATCTGCAAAAGTTCAAGCGTCTACATTGCTGCATGTGATAGGAGAAAATGCGTTGGAAGTCTATAACACTTTCACATGGGCGAGCGAAGGCGATGCCATGAAAGTAGATAAAATAATGGAAAAGTTTGCCGCGTATTGTAATCCAAGAAAGAATATAACTTACGAACGGCACGTTTTTAGCACGCGAAATCAGAGAGCAGGTGAGACAATTGATCAATACGTGACAGATTTGCGCACGAAAGCTAAGTCTTGTGAATTTGGTACCCTTTGCGACGGGTTAATTCGAGATCGAATAGTCTGTGGAATAATTGACGATAAATTACGTGCGAGACTATTGCGGGAAAGCGATTTAACGCTTCAAAAAGCCATTGACATTTGCCGCGCCAACGAAATCAGTTTAGAACAAGCCAAATCTCTTACAAACGCGACGGATGGCTTGACAACAGAAGTAAATGCCCTAAAGAAAGATCACCAAAGTGAACGCGATATGAACAGTAACAGGAGATCTCAAGATCGAAGGCGAAGTCCGTTCAACCGTACATCTAAAACGGGTAAGGATAAAACGCGGATACGGACGGACGGATGGCGGACGGACGGACGGACGGACGGACGGATGGCGGACGGACGGACGGATGGCGGACGGACGGACGGACGGACGGATGGCGAACGGACGGACGGACGGGGGGGGACAAGCGGATGGACGGGGGGGATCAAATCCGCGTTTTTTAGGAAATGTAATTAAGACTATTATTAATCGTAATAAATTGTCGAAAAAATGATAAAATATTAAATTGTGGAAATGCGGGGGTTTTCGAACCTTTGTAACGCTGAAAATTCTAATTAAATACGTTAGACATCTGCTTAAACTCGGGTCCAATTTCATTTGCGCAAATATCGCGTAATCGAGTGAGTATTTGAACGCGATAAAACAACTCGTACGAAGAAATATTAATACATAAGATTTACTAACGTACTTGCCAATGTCGTATTTTAACAAAAGTCCAACTGTTTCGTCGGATGTAATCGAGGCGCATTCTTTCTCAATCTGATTAAATTATAAATGTAAACAATACTAAAGTTGAGAGAAATACTCATTACTGTGACAGCACGATTCCGATATAAAACCGCTTTGCCGATGTCAAATGTCCAATTAATTAATATATATGATTTGGTATTAAACTCACAAACAATTAGTTTCCAACTATATACGAAACCAGTAGTTTACAGGCTGTTTACAAACGCTAGGTTACATTAGTTTTTATCTGTACTTCTGCTTAAAAAGGTCAATTTTAAAACAGGGATTGTCTGCATCAGCGACATGCATATAATCCCCAAATGCCGAGTCTTATTAAGATGAATTCTTATGAAAATTGCTCTTGCAAAGCACAAAGCTTGCGAAGTACAGGACAATGTGACAATGTCCACTTTGTATATTTGCGCACGGCTATTTAAGGTAATACGATATAGCTTTTGTCAACATAGACTTTGACATGAAACTTCCTTTCGATCTTTAACTGCCACAGCACGGTTGTGTTTGTGAGGCAAGCGAAGCCAAATATCTTTTTTTGGCAGTTTGGGGAAAACAAGCCAACCTACTCGCGAAACTGTTGATACGTCAGGATTGCCCAACTATTCGTATAGTTCTTTACTTGAAAAAGACGAAATTGGGGAAGGTGGTTTCGCGGTTGTTTTTACCGCGAAGCTGCCGGACAATGGAGCTAAGATTGTTGTGAAGAAGCTATTAGCGTCTGACAATGAAGCTAGGAAGTCGCTGGTTAAAGAAGCACGACTTCTTAGCAAGTTGCAACACCCGAATGTTGTCAGGTTTGAAGGAGTTTGTCTGGACAAGTACGCTGTGTTGCTTGAATATGTGTATTTTGATTTTACGCCAATCGGAAACGACGGCATCACTGTGCATAGCTTAGCCAATTTCTTGGCAGTTTGCGAACAATCAGATTGTTTAATAGTTCAATTTATAGATCTAAATAACTTGTAATATTTCTATCTTTAAAAGCGTTTTGTGTTCTTAGCTTAAATCTAAGCCATCATGCATTAACGTTGTCCTCTACAAATACCCATGTGTGATGTGTCTGGCGTGACTGCACTAGCACATTATTATTATTACGCTTTCCTTCAAACTTTTAGATCTTGACCGCAATGAAGAATTTCGAAAAAAAAAAATTATGCAAACCAACTATAAATACTGACAAACACCTTTAGGATCTTGGTTTTAGAAGAAGCTTCACGATTTCCGAGCTTATATAGCCTTATAGCGATAATATTTCAGAACCATTCTTAGAGATACGAGATATGAAACTAGTTTATAGCGATAAAGTAAACTATGTCTATGTTTTCGAGGGGGGCAATTTTTTTATTTGGGGGGGGGGCAAATTTCCTGGGACACCGGTCTGAAGTCAGGCGGAATGACTTGAGACCGGTCTGAGTTATTTTCGTCCCGGTCTTATGTAAACATCTATTTTAGATAATACCATATGATAATACTATGACCAAAACGAAATGGTCCCGGTTTGACTTCGTAATAAGCTAAATAACTGTTCTTTCGCCCTGTGTAAAAATTGAAATGTAGTTAGCGAAGTTTATGATCCACGACAGCCTGTTGAATTTCCATAGCGGTTTTTAGACACCCAGTATGTGACAATTAGCAGCCAGCAATGCCAATGTATTCGTAAAGCTGGCAATACGAGCGCGCAATAAAAGGCCACAATATTGATTCCGCTGGCTAACCACATGCAAATTCTCATATTGCTTCAGCAAGTTTTCTTTGTTGACCGATATGGGCCAGCAAAATTTGTATATTGGCAATTTTGATCAATTTTTTATATGACACTTGCACGTATTCAAAATCAAGTATACTTAAAACATATCGTAATTTTAAAGATTTTATAGGCATCACACGGAATAAATGAAATAAATATACTTGTAATGATACGTTCCGTCCTGCCCCTCGTATAAACTTGCTTGCTCTAAAGGTCATGTTACACGAGGCAATTTATGCAAAATATGCATCTTCATTCCCACTATCGGTTTTGACCAGGCATGATGGCAAAAACGCGACCGAGTGGTCAAGACACATGTCGCGGGGCTTTGGGAGTCATTCGAGTAAAAAATTTGGTTTCACTTTACCAATGACCCTAAAATCTGAAGGTAGTGTTCCAGCTGTATTTATGCCAACGGCCGGAATTATCAAGGTATCAGTTTGCCATCAGCTGAACTTTCGAAGGTTATTTACCGAAATTAAGAAAAATAATTATTCATTTCAGGGATGGTGGAAAAAAGGTGTGTTTACAACTATACTTTTGGAACGCAACCATGAGCTTTTCCCGACACTTCCAGAACGTGTGGACAGTGGACTTATTTCAAACCAATTCCGAAGGCATCTGTTAAGTGAATTTTGATGTATTGCATAAAATAGCTTTATCAAACACTATAAAGATTGGGGGAAATGGAAATAATGAGAAAATATAAAATAATGAAAATTTCACGCAGCTGTCAAAAGTAGACGCGGGCGGGTGTTGGTAAACTGATACCTTAATTTAATTCCATTGGCCTATAACATGGCCTTTAGATCGACAAGATTCAAACATTGTTATTAAATTAAGTGGTCTCACCTCGGTTTACCCGTGCGGTCTTCGATTTTAGGATTTGCTCGGTGTGGATTTCTTTTGATCGACTTTCACCAAAGTCCGTCAGCTTACATATGAGTGGCTTAATGGAAGCCATGCATTCGACTGCTCGTGTATCTGTGAGACGATTGTAATGGTGGTTAGACACCAATATATTTTCAGGTTTCAGGTCACGGTGGGCAATCCCTTTCTCGTGCAGATACTTCAAACCCAACGCGACGTCCAAGGAAGAATGAATAAATATCGAGCAATGCATGCCATGGCAATCTGATTGTTTGCAAACTGCCAAGAAATTGGCTAAGCTATGCACAGTGATGCCGTCGTTTCCGATTGGCGTAAAATCAAAATACACATATTCAAGCAACACAGCGTACTTGTCCAGACAAAATCCTTCAAACCTGACAAAATTCGGTTGTTGCAACTTGCTAAGAAGTCGTGCTTCTTTAACCAGCGACTTCCTAGCTTCATTGTCAGACGCTAATAGCTTCTTCACAACAATCTTAGCTCCATTGTCCGGCAGCTTCGCGGTAAAAACAACCGCGAAACCACCTTCCCCAATTTCGTCTTTTTCAAGTAAAGAACTATACGAATAGTTGGGCAATCCTGACGTATCAACAGTTTCGCGAGTAGGTTGGCTTGTTTTCCCCAAACTGCCAAAAAAAGACATTTGGCTTCGCTTGCCTCACAAACACAACCGTGCTGTGGCAGTTAAAGATCGAAAGGAAGTTTCATGTCTAAGTCTATGCTGACAAAAGCTATATCGTATTACCTTAAATAGCCGTGCGCAAATATACAAAGTGGACATTGTCACATTGTCCTGTACTTCGCAAGCTTTGTGCTTTGCAAGAGCAATTTTCATAAGAATTCATCTTAATAAGACTCGGCATTTGGGGATTATATGCATGTCGCTGATGTAGACAATCCCTGTTTTAAAATTGACCTTTTTAAGCGGAAGTACAGATAAAAACTAATGTAACCTAGCGTTTGTAAACAGCCTGTAAACTACTGGTTTCGTATATAGTTGGAAACTAATTGTTTGTGAGTTTAATACCAAATCATATATATTAATTAATTGGACATTTGACATCGGTAAAGCGGGTTTATATCGGAATCGTGCTGTCACAGTCATGAGTATTTCTCTCAACTTTAGTATTGTTTACATTTATAATTTAATCAGATTGAGAAAGAATGCGCCTCGATTACATCCGACGAAACAGTTGGACTTTTGTTAAAATACGACATTGGCAAGTACGTTAGTAAACCTTATGTATTAATATTTCTTCGTACGAGTTGTTTTATCGCGTTCAAACACTCACTCGATTACGCGATATTTGCGCAAATGAAATTGGACCCGAGTTTAAGCAGATGTCTAACGTATTTAATTAGAATTGTCAGCGTTACAAAGGTTCGAAAAACCCCGCATTTCCACAATTTAATATTTTATCCTTTTTTCGACAATTTATTACGATTAATAATAGTCTTAATTACATTTCCTAAAAAACGCGGATTTGACCCCCCCCCCCGTCCATCCGCTTGTGTCCCCCGTCCGTCCGTCCGTCCGCCATCCGTCCGTTCGTCCGTCCGTCCGCCATCCGTCCGTCCGTCCGTATCCGCGTTTTATCCTTACCCCTTTTGATGGGATACATTTGTTATTAGGAAACGATTTAGCATGCAGGCGATAAAGTTACAGTTAACCCAATTTTAACAAACAAACCATGTATTTCTCAACAGCCTGATCCAGTTGAACAAATTATTCCAGATTTATATCCTTCATGTGCGGTTACTAGAGCCATGAAAAAACGGCAAGATCACGAGATAGATAATGTGCGAGCAGATGAAATTGACATGTCTGACACTTTTCTTTCAAAAGTATTTGAAAATTCGGATGCGAATGATAATCAAAGTAGTTGTTCAAAATCTAGCCTTATATTAGAGAGCAACAAAATGATCCTGAGATTTCTGCGCTTTACCAAAAGTCTTCAGACGAGATGGTTGCCACAGGCGGTCCTGTGTGCTAATTTATTAAATACGGAGTGTTAATGAGGAAATGGCGACCCCCTGATGTTTCTGCCGATGACGGATGGGCTTTTCGATATCAAATTATAATTCCGAAGTCTTATCAATCCGAAATTCTTAGTTTGGCGCATAATACTCCACTTTCGGGTCATTTGGGAATAAACAAAACGTTACAAAAAGTCACTACCCATTTCTATTGGCCTGGTGTTCGAAAAGACGTCGTTCAATTTTGCAAAACCTGTCACACATGCCAAATTGTTGGGAAACCAAACCAAGTAATTCTTAAAGCACCATTAAAACCAATTCCGGCTTTTGAATAACCGTTTAGTAGAGTCATGATTGATTGTGTCGGACCACTGCCTAAAACTCGAAAAGGAAACCAATATCTCCTAACTATTATGTGTGTTTCGACATAATTTCCAGAAGCTATACTGTACCTTTAAGCAATATTAAGGCGAAAACTATTGTTCAAGCGCTTACAAAATTTTTTACTCTATTTGGACTTCCAAAATCCATTCAGTCGGACCAAGAATCGAATTTTATGTCGGGCTTATTTCAGCAAGTGATGCAGGAACTAGGCATCAAACAATTTAGATCAAGCGCTTATCATCCGGAAAGTCAAGGAGCACTAGAGCGATTTCACCAGACATTGAAAAACATGATTCGGATGTATTGTCAGGACACCGAGAAAAGTTGGGACGAAGGAATTCATTTACTTTTATTTGCTGCACGCGATTCAGTTCAAGAATCTTTAGGCTTTACTCCGTTTGAGCTTGTTTTCGGACATACCGTTAGGGGGCCACTTAAACTTCTGAAGGAGAAGTTGCTTGTCGACGACGACTGTCCTTTAAACCTTTTTAGTCTAGGACCTGTATAGATGTTTGTATGCGTTTCATTTAGCACAGGTAATCTCAACTGTTTTAGGGTAAAATGACCATGGCGGTCAACATGGCATATGTGCCAAAACCTGAATCCGGGGCGAAAGTCCTGAAAATAACCCCGCCCTGAAACGGCAGTGCCGACATAGCTCTAACTTCCGAAAAGCAAAAGCGACAGGCTTTCTGAAGTGCTTATAGTGTTTAGAAGGGTTGCTTTTAGGGGTGGTCATTGGAAGCAAAAATTTGTCTAAGTATAATATTTTACCAGAAAATGACTATGCACCACCCCAGGTAAATTGCTGATTATGCACAAAATAACTAATATGCCTGGCAGAAATTTAATGTTCTTTTTCCTGAAGAAAATTATCATGGGATGAAAAACTGTGCTTAATTTAATATAATTATTGTAGTTTTCATAAGGATTGTCATTGTTTTCCTTAAATATAATACATTTTAATTCACTCACCCCCCACGAAAACACCATTTCAGCCATACTTTGCCGTCTTGTTTGCTTTTTATCGCCGAGTCTCGCTGATATCATCCAGTTGTTGTACTTTTACATAATGATACATGGCTAAAGACGATTTCGACGAAGTTTAATGAAGTTTTGAAACAGTGCAGTATATTTTATCTTCGATATTGTGTCCTTCGATATGTCGTCAAATTGCCGCCATTTTAATGGCTCGCCGCTTTTCTGCCCGATAAATGCCACTTCTTCGTCTTAAAGAATTTCTTCATATATTAATTAATTAATAATTTAATAATTTAATAAAATACCGATTTGTAACCTATTAGGTTAAATTACATCAGTAAAAAGTCTCATTATACTACAATAGAATATCTAGATGCATAAAATTATTCATAACTTCAGTTGAAAAAGTTATAGAGTTCAAATTTAAAAATATTAAAAATATTAAAATTATGGTCTATTCATGTGTGAAACCATCTGTGGAAAAAACGATTTCATAAATCTGTCCGTTTTACAACTATAGTTATTATAATCGCTTCCATAACGTGTATTATAGTTATGTTCAAGTTTAGGCGGTAAGAGGTCACCCAATTTGTCTCCATGTGCATTTTTAACAAAAAAAACGTTCGCATAATAATCGCCGCCGATCTTTCAGTAAG
>CACRXK020016730.1:0-11134 GCA_902702795.2 Paramuricea clavata | reverse complement strand
TGATTAAACTAATTAAAGCAATATAAACAAAGCCTACAGAAACCTATTGTTGGGAATAATGTGTAGGGGGGGGGGGAATTTAAAAGAGCTGTTGGCCCCGTCTAATCCTTACCGAGGGGTTGAACCTGTAGGTCGGGGTTGTATTACATGTACAGCCAAGAGATGTGATTGCTGCAAACATTTTCTTACACCGGGCAATTCATTTAGTTCAACCGTGACCGGCAGGTTGTTTAGTATCCGTAAGACCTTGACGTGTACATCTGAGAATGTGGTTTACCTCGCTTAGTGTGTGGCTTGTGGTTTACAGGGGGTTGGTTCTACTATTAATTTTTTCAATTTGAAATTTATGTTAATTGATAACAACAACGAGGACTTAAGAAAGTGTGAAAACTTTTGGATAGGCACTTTGCTTACTAATTTGGGGGGTTTGAATACCAGCCATGATTATTCCCAACAATAGGTTTCTGTAGGCTTTGTTTATATTGCTTTAATTAGTTTAATCACTTATATTGTTGTATATAAGGAGGGTAATTTACTATATTCATTTACTTTTTGACGAAGGCGGTGGCATGCTGCCGAAAATTTAAAGCTATATATATATATATATATATTTTTATTAAATAATTTCACTATAACCTGTTTGTATATTATATATATATATATATATATATATATATATATATATATATATATATATATATATATATATATATATATATATATATATATTAAGATGAAAATGTTCTAGAGTGTGTATTATATAATTTCCATACCCAGCGCAAGCAGAGAGATGTTGTTGTCTGCCGCGGCTGGGTCTTGAACCCGCTTATATAATACACACTCTAGAACATTTTCATCTTAACATATTACGGAGTGTACAATAACACAACTAACATTTACCTTTCTTAATTTTTAATGTTACGGTTGATGATATGTACCGTATCTTGTCCCCACTTGTTTGTAATAGGGACAATGATATTTGAAATGGGCCAACACCAGGGAACGTTCTGATAATAACCCTAACCACCCCAGATTTTAGACCTAAATCTTGCTTGACGTAGTTGACGATGCTGTCCATTAGAACTGACGACAATAAGACGACTGGTTTTCCCTCGTCCGGATACGTGCATTTCCATGTCAAATTTACTGGCCCATTAACTTCCACGACTTTTGGTGGATTGTCTGTAAAAATCAGCACATCTGCAAAGAAAAAGAAAATGTCTTAAGCCCTGTTCACATGATCCCGGGATTGACAGCTGCCCCGCGACAAGTCATTGACCCGGGGTACTGATATCCTCTGTTTACATGAACAAAGCTAGCGCGGGTCATGCCTATAAATACATTACCCGGGAATCATAAAATATTTCCGCCAACGTGAAACGGTGAAATATTAATTGCTAAATAAAAAAACATTCTGATAAACGCAAGTCGTATTTTATGTTATGATATTTACAAATAGAACGTAGTTGATTATCAGCCGTAGTAAAATGTGCTCAATTCATTTTTTCTGGTTGATCAGACCAAATTTGTTGAGCAGCATACTACACTTCTTGGTTTCAAACATGATATTAGCGACAATTTTATTTTAATATTATTAGAAGCATCACTTATAGATTTCTAATGGTAGGCTATCTTCAATCAAATAACAAGTTTTTGTGGAGTCCGACATGCTCTAAATGTAAGTATAGCCGCGATTTTGATAGTTTAACCAAAAATTTAATTATCCCGGGACAAAGTTGCCCCGGGGCAAGGTGTTCACATGAGGAAAAGTTGCCCCGGCTAGGCAAGTGTCCCTGTCTACAGAGGCGAGGCACTCGGGTCAATTCTTGCCCCGGGGCAAGTAAAATATCATGTAAACAGCACTATTTTTTTATTAAGGAGCCGAGACAATTTTTGTCTCGCGACAATTGCTTGCCCCGACACATAACGCTGTCCCGGATTCATCTGAACAGGGCATTATACCAGGAATAATCCTAAAGGCCGAAGTGCCAAAGTTGCATTTGGAAGATGGCTAACGAACTATAATTGGACTAACCTGTATCATACTGCACCGTGCGAACAAAAACTGGAAATTTTTCAGGATGTTATTCATACCGGCTTAGACCACTTCCTTCCATGTAAAGTAGTTAAAATGCACGACCGAGATAAGCCTTGGATAACACCTTCATACAAGGAACTTATTAAAAGCAGACAGAAGGCATTTTTTCAGAAAAATGACAAATTGTACTGGCGACTACGTAATCGTGCCAATCGAGAAAGTAAGTACCTTAAATCTGCATTCTTAGAACATAAATTGAAACAATTGAAACGTAACCCTGATCCTAAGAAATGGTGGGACACCGTAAAACAAATAGCTGGCTACCCTAAGAAGAAATCTTTTTCAAGTATTGTCCTAGGAGAGCAAGTCGTCTCTGGAAAGCAACTTGCTGAAAAAATTAACGAGGCTTTCGTATCCGTTACTCGAGATATTCCTCCCCTTAGTCCTATCCCTTTCCCCGATAGCCAATTACAAAGCGATTGTACTACAATTCCAACCGAGTACATTATTAGGGAAGAAGACATTTATTATAAATTATCTTCAATATCATCCTCGAAAGCGGCTGGCCCAGATGAAATACCGAATTGGGTCCTAAAAGATTATGCGCCCCTGCTGTCTCCCCCTGTTACTTCAATCTTCAACGCCTCCCTTCAACAGGCGTCTGTTCCCGCGGTATGGAAAAAAGCCGACGTCATCCCTGTACCTAAAAATAAGGTGCCGAGGGACATTACTAAAGACTTGCGTCCCATCTCGCTTACTGCCACTTTGTCAAAAACGTGTGAACGTTTTGTCGCAGACTGGCTGATGGAGTTGATTGGTGAGAAGATCGATAAACGGCAATTTGGATCTCTAAAAAACTCTCAACAACACATGCATTATTGAGCCTTCTCCATCACTTATTAAACGAAACTGATGTGCCGAAAAACGCTGTGAGAATTTTTTTATTAGACTTCTCCAAAGCTTTTGATCATATTGATCATAACATCCTCCTCAGTAAATTATCTGATATGGACGTTCCATCATTAATAACAAACTGGATAAGAAGTTTTCTTACTCAACGAAGCCAACGGGTCAGAATGCCCCATTGTGTGTCAGAATGGCAAATCCTCAACGGTGGAGTACCCCAGGGAACTGTTTTAGGCCCAATCCTCTTCCTAATCATGATAAATGATCTCCTCGCCGATTGGAAAGACCGATGGAAATACGTTGACGACACCACCACTACCGAAACCATTGGCCCAGATTGTAACAGCAACCTTCAAGAACTGGTTAATTACATCAATAATTGGACTACGAGTAATAATATGAAACTAAACATTGGAAAATGCAAAGAACTGGTTATTGATTTTGCAAAAAAGAAGCATTGCTTTCCCCCTTTAACAGTCGATAAAGTTAATATTGAACGAGAGAAATCTGCCCGTATCCTTGGCCTCACAGTTCAAGATAACATGAAGTGGAATGAACATATAAACAACATAGTTAAAAAAGCTAGCAAGAGGCTCTATATGCTAAGACTGCTAAAAAGGTCCAACGCGTGTATTGACACGTTAATTACTGTATATACTACCATTATTAGGCCTGTTTTAGAGTACGCATGCCAGGTCTGGCATTACAATATCCAACAATATTTATGTGACGATATTGAAAAAATACAAAAACGCGCGTTGAGAATCATCCTCCCATCGCAAAAGTACGACGAAGCGCTGATCACGACTAACATCACGTCACTGAGAGATCGCCGAGAAAAATTATGCGAACATTTCTTTGAGAAGAATATTGACAATGAAAATCTCAAAGATCTTTTACCACAAACAGTTTTATCTGGATATGATCTAAGACCGATATGTAAATATCATAATTATGTTTGCAGAACCGAACGTTTTAAGAATTCGTTTTTACCTCAAAGTATATTAAAGATTAACAGTAAATAAGTTTTTAGAAATGTAAATAATCTTAAATATGTAATTATTATGTAATTTTAACTTATCCTCTTAATTTATGTAATACTGGTGTAATTTAACCTTTTTGGGTTACAAAGTCAGTAGTCATTAAATCAATTCAATTCAATTCACTTGCAATTTTCACTTTCTACGGCGATTTTTTGAAATCTTTAATGTAAACACCCTGCGATTTTGACTGCAACTGTGGTGCGGGAACAGTGCAATTTGCAGCAGCAGTAAGTATTTGTCCTAATTAGGTTGTTTACCGCTGTTTTCGTGCAAGTGATTCGTTGCTTGGCTTTGATAAATACCTTTAATCTTTGTAGAAGGTGCCAACGCTTGCCGCTGTTCGAAGGGTTGCGCAGTCGTATTTTGGTCACATCTTTTTCAAAAATCGCAGCGAGTTGCGAAATATTGCAGCCTGTTGCAGTGAAGTTGCTGTTAAATCGCAGGGTGTTTACACTGGCGATTTCAAGTCGCCATCACGTCAGCAGGACAAATCGCACCTATAATAACGGGCCTTAAAGCCTCCGCAACAGGTAATTACATTTCTAGTTCATTTCTAATAAATATTTACGAATAAAAAATTGAACAATACAGTTTTCATAATGGAAACACCGCTTTTAATTTTATTTTATGACTCCGCTCTGAGTTGAACCACAGAGTAGATACTACACAGAGGTGGAACTGTATTTGAGTGTAACCAAAAGCTTAGCCAGTGCGCTAAGGGGAGGTATTCACCCCTCCCCCCAAAAACTTCCAAAATGGCGGGCAATTTTTACTAAAAAGACAGCAAAAATTTGTTTTCGAAATCAAGGATATGGTTTGAAATCTCGCTGATTTTTGTTGACTGATTATTCAAGTTTGCTTATGGGAAGAGGTAATCTGGGAAAGATTTGCAGTTTCTTTTTCCTTCTTTTCAATAAAATTGTTTTCATATGAGCGGGAGTTGTAAATATTTTGCCATATTTTGGTTTCGGGCTCAGCCTGCTTGGCTAGTTCTGCTTTAATTTTACAGGTGTAAAATCAATCTCGTTCCCAGGGCTTTCGTATGAGGGCGAGGGGAGAGACGAGAAAGTCCTGGTCTGGATCGGTCAATTTTGCATTCTGATTGGCTAACACCATATTGTCCCCGAGCCGACGGCGCGAAGCGCCATGCGAGGGTACTAATTCCCCCCGGGGAAACGAAAGCATTAGCGGAGTCTAAAGTTCATCAATTATCGCGGGCGTGGGTCACCAACGGTGTTGGGTGGGTGATCATCCTCACTGATCTCAAAAATATGGTGGACTATCACGAATAGCGGACAGTGATTGGTCCAATTTAAAGTTTGCATCATAACGACTGCATCACGACAGCGAAATAGCAAACATTTCTTGATTTGATGATTCGGATAAATTTCTTGCAAATATATTTCATTTTGCTCGCATTTTTGCAAGATTTTGTAAATTTCAAAAGGTCTCTGAGAAAGAAACTGCGAAAGAATCGGCTAAAAGAAGGGAGCCGACGTTAACGAAGGTAAGTTTGTTTTAAATATTGATTTTATTATGGATTTAAAACCCGACGGTCTTTGCGTATATGAAAGTAATGAAACAACTAAACAAAACAGCATATAATTTCAGTGTATCTTTAATATTGATTCGTTTCTTATGATATTGAATTTTCCCCGAGCCGGCGGCGCGAAGCGCCGTGCGAGGGTACTAATTCCCCCCGGCTATTTACACCCGGGGAAACGAAAGCATTAGGGAAGTCTGAAGTTCATCAAATATCGCGGGCGTGGGTCACTGTGCGTGTTTCGGTGGGTGGTCATCCTCACTGATCTCAAAAATATGGCGGACTGTCATGAATAGCGAACACTGATTGGTCAAATTTAAAATTTGTTGTTGTACGACGAATGACGACTTCAACTGACAGATACTTCATGAAAATATTTTGCTTTTTGCACTGCAATATTTTGTACGTTTGCAAAAAACTTTGACAGCTTTCAAAGCAATTTGCTCTATAAAGAGTTTAATAAAACAATTATGGTATCAAATACCAATTGAAAAGATATGGACTACTGTATGGAGCCAAATGAAGAGCGGCAAGGAAACGACAAGAAAGCCGAACGTCTCGCGAAAAGGAGGGAGCCAGCGAAGACGACAACGTTTGCTCGAGGAGACTGCTGAGGAAAGAGAAGCTCGCCTGGGAAAGCGTAGAGAAGTATGGAAAAAAAAGACTGCTGAAGCGAAAGGTATTAAAGCAAAGGCTTGTCTTCACAACGCTATGTACCAATGATACTGTAGCTATACAAGTTTAAGTATGATATTCGACCCTCTATATTCGACTATTTCTTCACAATTTTCCAATAAAGAGTTTGTCATGACACGCTCAAGTCAGTATAACCAGACTGTATTTTATTTATATCAGTTATCACAGCCACAGGCAATTTTATGCTGTCAAATACCGTCGGTGGCAACTAAGGGTGAACAGTTGCAGATAAAACATTCTCTATTCTCATTAAAAAGCCTGTAAAAGTTTCCAGTAGGTCTCTAGCCCAACAAGTTCAGACAAAGTTTTGTTACTTATTTTTATTGCACAGTACATGGGAAACAACAATTAAGTGTTGTTGTTCTTGACAAACATTGAAGATTCTAATCACGCGAATGTTTTTATGAGCGACTGTTCATCGTTAGTTGCAAACGACGGTACAACATACTATGAACATTTTTCCGACTGTGACCGAATGTGCAACGATATATTTTTCAAAGTTGTTAACAATTCCTAAAATTTGTTTATAGTAAAACAGCCTGCTCAGCACTCACTACTCACGATGATTTCATTTAGAAATGCAGTTACCAGGAAAGGAACTGATTCTAAAATATGTAAAATTAAAAGCATTGGCTATTACGATGTGAAGACAAGGTACAAACTTTTATAGTTGCTATTTGTTATAAATCCTATAAATAAACCGATTCAACAATAATTTTGCCTCGAATTTGCATATTCTATGCTGCATGTTTATATTTTATTTTTATAGTATAAAAATAAAATTGTAATACTATGAAATAAAATACATTTCTGTTTATTGACCAGTACTTATTTAATGTCTTCTTCATCCAGCGGTCAGAGTAAATTTCTACTTCTAGCAAGTAAATATTTGACAAGCAGTCTGGAATAAGCACAGGACTTTTAATGCATCAGCCAAATCCAAGTGTGCCCATCCCCCTCGCCCAGCCATTTTCCTGTAAAGCACATCCCGGGGGTTGGGCATTTCCACTCGAACCTTAGCCCCGGCGGGGCATTTGAAATTAATAATTTGGATTCTTGCACTTCACTTGTGGAATTAATATTAGAATGTTAGGGTTTGTAATCCAAGTGAGAATATATACATGTATATATTTTGTAATCCAAGTGAGAATATTTTGTAATCCAAGTGAGAATATACAAATGTACCGGTATAGTACATGTATATATTTGGTGTATATATTTTGTAATCCAAATGAGAATAGTTTGTAATCCAAGTGAGAATATGCAAATGTATATATTCTCACTTGGATTACAAACCCTAACATTCTAATTTTAATTCCACCAAGTGAAGTGCAAGAATCCGAATTATTGAAGTCCACCTTATCACAACCCGCACACCCGATTACCTAAATATACATGAACTTACGGTTAAAGCTCGACAGCTGGTCTCTTGTAGCTCAGTTGGTTAGAGCACTGCACCGGAATCGCAGGGCCGTAGGTTCAATTCCTACCAGAGGACCTTGTGCTGCATTTTTCGCAGTCGTTCCTTGTTAGGTCTTAAAATGTATATATATTCTCACTTGGATTACAAACCCTAACATTCTAATATTAATTCCACCAAGTGAAGTGCAAGAATCCAAATTATTGAAGTCCACCTTATCATAACCCGCACACCCGATTACCTAAATATACATGAACTTATGATTAAAGCTCAACAGCTGGCCGAGCTGTAGCTCAGTTGGTTAGAGCGTTGCACCGGAATCGCAGGCCCGTAGGTTCAATTCCTACCAGAGGACCTTGTGCTACATTTTTCGCAGTCGATCCTGGTTAGGTCTTAAAATGTATATATTCTCACTTGGATTACAAACCCTAACATTCTAATATTAAGTCCACCAAGTGAAGTGCAAGAATCCAAATTATTGAAGTCCACCTTATCATAACCCGCACACCCGATTACTTAAATATACATGAACTTACGGTAAAAGCTCAACAGCTGGCCTCTGTAGCTCAGTTGGTTAGAGCGCTGCACCGGAATCACAGAGCCGTAGGTTCACTTCCTTCCATAAGGACCTTGTGCTGCATTTTTCGCAGTCGTTCCTGGTTAGGTCTTAAATGTATATATTCTCACTTGGATTACAAACCCTAACATTCTAATATTAAGTCCACCAAGTGAAGTGCAAGAATCCAAATTATTGAAGTCCACCTTATCATAACCCGCACACCCGATTACCTAAATATACATGAACTTATGGTTAAAGCTCAACAGCTGGCCTCTGTAGCTCAGTTGGTTAGAGCGCTGCACCGGAATCGCAGGGCCGTAGGTTCAATTCCTACCAGAGGATCTTGTGCTGCATTTTTCGCAGTCGTTCCTGGTTAGGTCTTAAAATGTATATATTCTCACTTGGATTACAAACCCTAACATTCTAATATTAATTCCACCAAGTGAAGTGCAAGAATCCAAATTATTTAAGTCCACCTTATCACAACCCGCACACCGGATAACCTAAATATAAATGAACTTACGGTTCAAGCTCAACAGCTGACCTCTGTAGCTCAGTTGGTTAGAGCGCTACACCGGAATCACAGGGCCGTAGGTTCAATTCCTACCAGAGGACCTTGTGCTGCATTTTTCGCAGTCGTTCCTGGTTAGGTCTTAAAATGTATATATTCTCACTTGGATTACAAACCCTAACATTCTAATATTAATTCCACCAAGTGAAGTGCAAGAATCCAAATTATTGAAGTCCACTTTATCACAACCCGCACACCCGATTACCTAAATATACATGAACTTACGGTTAAAACTCAACAGCTGGCCTCTGTAGCTCAGTTGGTTAAAGCCCTGCACCGGAATCGCAGGGTCGTAGGTTCAATTCCTACCAGAGGACCTTGTGCTGCATTTTTCGCAGTCGTTCCTGGTTAGGTCTTAAAATATATATATTCTCACTTGGATTACAAACCCTAACATTCTAATATTAATTCCAACAAGTGAAGTGCAAGAATCCAAATTATTGAAGTCCACCTTATCACAACCCGCACACCCGATTACCTAAATATACATGAACTTACGGTTAAAGCTCAGCAGCTGGCCTCTGTAGCTCAGTTGGTTAGAGCGCTGCACCGGAATCGCAGGGCCGTAGGTTCAATTCCTACCAGAGGACCTTGTGCTGCATTTTCGCAGTCGTTCCTGGTTAGGTCTTAAAATGTATATATTCTCACTTGGATTACAAACCCTAACATTCTAATGTTAATTCCAACAAGTGAAGTGCAAGAATCCAAATTATTGAAGTCCACCTTATCACAACCCGCACACCCGATTACCTAAATATACATGAACTTACGGTTAAAGCTCAACAGCTGGACTCTGTAGCTCAGTTGGTTAGAGCGCTGCACCGGAATCGCAGGGCCGTAGGTTCAATTCCTACCAGAGGACCTTGTGCTGCATTTTTCGCAGTCGTTCCTGGTCAGGTCTTAAAATGTATATATATACTCACTTGGATTACAAACCCTAAGAACAGCATTCAAATATTAATACCACCAAGTGAAGTGCAAGAAACGAGATCATTGAAGTCCACCTCATCACAACCCGCACACCCGATCACCTATATATACATGAACTTACGGTTACAGCTCAACAGCTGGCCTCTGTAGCTCAGTTGGTTAGAGCGCTGCACCGGAATCGCAGGGCCGTATGTTCAATTCCTACCAGAGGACCTTGTGCTGCATTTTTCGCAGTCGTTCCTGGTCAGGTCTTAAAATGTATATATATACTCACTTGGATTACAAACCCTAAGAACAGCATTCAAATATTAATACCACCAAGTGAAGTGCAAGAAACCAGATCATTGAAGTCCACCTTATCACAACCCGCACACCCGATCACCTATATATACATGAACTTACGGTTACAGCTCAACAGCTGGCCTCTGTAGCTCAGTTGGTTAGAGCGCTGCACCGGAATCGCAGGGCCGTAGGTTCAATTCCTACCAGAGGACCTTGTGCTGCATTTTTCGCAATCGTTCCTGGTCAGGTCTTAAAATGTATATATATACTCACTTGGATTACAAACCCTAAGAACAGCATTCAAATATTAATTCCACCAAGTGCAGTGCAAGAAATTAGATCATTGAAGTCCACCTTATCACAACTCGCACACCCGATCACCTATATATACATGAACTTACGGTTACAGCTCAACAGCTGGCCTCTGTAGCTCAGTTGGTTAGAGCGCTGCACCGGAATCGCAGGGCCGTAGGTTCAATTCCTACCAGAGGACCTTGTGCTGCATTTTTCGCAATCGTTCCTGGTTAGGTCTTAAAATGTTATGTATATATACTCACTTGGATTACAAAACATTCTAATATTAATTCCACCAAGTGAAGTGCAAGAAACAACATTGAAGTCCACCTTATCACAACCCGCACACCCGATTACCTATATATACATGAACTTGCGGTTACAGCTCAACAGCTGGCCTCTGTAGCTCAGTTGGTTAGAGCGCTGCACCGGAATCGCAGGGCCGTAGGTTCAATTCCTACCAGAGGACCTTGTGCTGCATTTTTCGCAATCGTTCCTGGTCAGGTCTTAAAATGTATATATATATATACTCACTTGGATTACAAACCCTAAGAACAGCATTCAAATATTAATTCCACCAAGTGAAGTGCAAGAAACTAGATCATTGAAGTCCACCTTATCACAACCCGCACACCCGATCACCTATATATACATCAACTTACGGTTACAGCTCAACAGCTGGCCTCTGTAGC
The DNA here is from genome assembly GCA_902702795.2 of Paramuricea clavata. Classification (NCBI taxonomy): domain Eukaryota; kingdom Metazoa; phylum Cnidaria; class Anthozoa; order Malacalcyonacea; family Plexauridae; genus Paramuricea; species Paramuricea clavata. The sequence continues at coordinate 160 of CACRXK020016730.1, read as the reverse complement.
TCAGTTGGTTAGAGCGCTGCACCGGAATCGCAGGGCCGTAGGTTCAATTCCTACCAGTGAGAGGACCTTATGCTGCATTTTTTGCAGTCGTTCCTGGTTAGGTCTTAAAATGTATATAATCACTTGGATTACAAACCCTAACATTCTAATATTAATTCCA
>CACRXK020016728.1:0-11135 GCA_902702795.2 Paramuricea clavata | reverse complement strand
TATGGTCTTGTCCAACCCCATTTCGACTACTGTTGTGAAGTTTGGAATTCCATTAATAGAGGCCAGTCTGAACGACTACAAAAACTTCACAACAGATGTGCTAGAATTATAATGAACTTTAAAGATGAGCCTGGGCAAACTCAACTGGCCCTCGATCAATTAGGGTGGATAAGCTTGGAAGAAAGGCGAAAACATAATATGGCCCGTCTCATGTTTAAGGTTGTCAATAATTTGGCACCATCGAGGTTCTCATCAATGTTCCAGAATTCTAACCATATCCACAGTTATAATTTACGAGGTTCAAATTCGTCTCTCTTTCTGCCACAACCAAATACCGAGTATGGCAGAAAATGTTTTCGATATAATGGGGTTAAAATCTGAAATAGCATTCCTGAACAAGTAAGAAACAGCGAATCTTTAAATTCTTTCAATAGAAATATTTCCTCTGTTAGTCTGACGAATTAGCTATTTGAGTTTTGTATACCATTTGTTTTGTAATATGTATTTGTATTCGTAGTTCTTAATATTCTTAGTGATTTTGTATTTTATATATTTTTGTAACATTTATCTACGCCCCACTTGGAAAGCAGCTATGGTTGAAGTGGCCAGCGTAGTCAAATAAAGTTTTATCCTATCCTATCTTATCCTATCCTATCCTTTGATTTGATGATCGTACACCTTTGATTTGACGATCGCACACCTTTGATTTGACGATCGTACACCTTTGATTTGACGATCGCACACCTTTGATTTGACGATCGTACACCTTTGATTTGACGATTGTACACCTTTGATTTGACGATTGTACACCTTTGATTTGACGATTGTACACCTTTTATTTGACGATTGTACACCTTTGATTTGACGATTGTACACCTTTTATTTGACGATTGTACACCTTTGATTTGACGATTGTACACCTTTGATTTGATCAAAGGCCCGTGAACTTTTAACAGCGGTTGTACAAATACAACCATCTAGCGCTTCAATTTTGGCAAAATGGCGTCCCCAAAAGATATTTTGCGGGATTGTGCTAATAACATTTTAAGATGCATACAAGGTAAGCGATTATTAGTGTATTTGCTATCATTCAATTGTTTATGTGAAATTCTTTAAGGTGATGACTATTGTTTATACACAGAACAATTTTTAATGCAAATTGTTTTGTGTGTTTATTGTAAATATTTAATAATAATACACGTGTTTATACATTAACATTTGCATATTTAAAAGTCGTCATTCCGTGCAACATTAATTTTAGGGATTGTTTATTAGGTCATGTAGTAAAAAGCGAAACGTAATACTATTAACCTATACAGAAAGTCTTCTTTATTGTTTTTGTTTTCTGTACATAAATTCATCTCTATTGTACATATACAAAATACTAACCTATTCATTGGCGTACGAGTCAAAGGGCAACTGCCCCCCCCCCAAAAAAAAATATTTTGAAAAACCATGGAAATTCGGGCAAATGCCAGGAAAAATCAAGACAATTTGGGCAGATTTATCAGAAAATATGTTAAAATCAGATTATTTCACTACAATACTCCATAAAAATATAATTCAGGCAAACTTTCAACTGCCCCGAAAAGATCAGTCCTGTTCCCATGAACCTATTCAGAAAGTCATCTCTATTGTTTTTTGCGTAAGGCCAAAAAAAAATGTGGGTTTCCGGTTTCCCGACCCTACCTAGCTTTTGGACGCCGAAATCCCGACCCTAAACTTTTTTTGAAAAATGGAAATTTGAGGCAATATTAGGGAAATTTATCTTTGAATGTGGTAGCACCGGCTAAACAAAATGGCGTCCGGTTGTTAGGAAAATTTAAAAAAACGTTAAAACCGACCTACCCTGCTTAAGTTTTTACAAGAAAAATTAGGAAACCCACATATTTTTTTGGCCTTACGCAAAAAACAATAGAGATGACTTTCTGAATAGGTTCATAGGAGAATGGGACTGATCTTTTCGGGGAGGGGGGGGGGCAGTTGAAAGTTTGCCCGAATTATATTTTTATGGAGAATTGTAATGAAATAATCTGATTTTAACATATTTTCTGATAAATCTGCCCAAATTTTCTTGATTTTTCCTAGCATTTGCCCGAATTTCCATGGTTTTTCAAATTTGTTTTTGGGGGGGAGGGGCAGTTGACTCATACGCCTATGAATAGGTTAGTATTTTGTATAGGTACAATAGAGATGAATTTATGTACAGAAAACAAAAACAATAAAGAGGACTTTCTGTATAGGTTAATAGTATTACGTTTCACTTTTTACTACATGACCTAATAAACAATCCCTAAAATTAATGTTGCACGGAATGACGACTTTTAAATATGCAAATGTTAATGTATAAACACGTGTATTATTATTAAATATTTTTCAAAAACTCAATAATTTATGAGGAAAACACAAAGAGAAATCATAAGCGTGGCGTGTCTTTGTATGTGATAAAACACGCTTCAACTTGTATTTTCTCAGCTAATACAAAGTTATTTTGGAAAATTAATATTTCGCCAATGCCGTGATCTAACTGAGACGTTTTTGAAGCTGTTTAATAAACTCGTAGTTCGTGTTTTATCACATATAAAACACTCCGCTACGCGTCGTGTTTTATATGTGATAAAACACTCCTACTCGTTTATTAAACAGTACATAATAAACACGGAATTTTAATTTTCCGGCACAACAAATCAACAATTTGCATTAAAAATTGTTCCGTGTATAAACAATAGTCATCACCTTAAATAATTTCGCATAAACAATTGAATGATAGCAAATACACTAATAATCGCTTACCTTGTATGCATCTTAAAATGTTATTAGCACAATCCCGCAAAATATCTTTTGGGGACGCCATTTTGCCGAAATTGAAGCGCTAGATGATTGTGTTTGTACAACCGCTGTTAAAAGTTGACGGGCCTTTGATCAAATCAAAGGTGTACAATCGTCAAATCAAAGGTGTACAATCGTCAAATCAAAGGTGTACAATCGTCAAATCAAAGGTGTGCAATCGTCAAATCAAAGGTGTACAATCGTCAAATCAAGGGTGTACAATCGTCGAATCAAAGGTGTACGATCGTCAAATCAAAGGTGTACAAGGTGTACAATCGTCAAATCAAAGGTGTACGATCATCAAATCAAACGTGTGCGATCGTCAAATCAAAGGATCATTATCATATTAAATGTACACTGTAAATCATATTAAACGTGCACAGTCATCGTATTAAATGTGCACATGATCATCTATATTAGACAAATCATCGATTTGTCCAATCTACCGCGCCATGTAGGCGCGGTCGTAGACGTTTGTGGGAGTGGTCGATATACGAATTTTCGATGCGATTCCACAGTTCGGTGACTTTCGTAATATATGGGTGTTTCAAATTATATATGAGTGTTTCATTTTATATATTTCTGTTTCGTTGTATAATTTCGGTTTCGTTTTATATATAGCAATTTCGGCTTACAAAAATAGATTTGAAATTATATATTTGAAATATACATTATATAAATGGACGTAAAGTAATATTATTATACATTTAATATGTATTCTCGTTTCTAATTGGTCAGAAAGCACCAGCTAATTTTCAGTATTCGGCATTTATTACGTATTTTCCGCCGATGACGTCATCAGCGTTCAATAATTGTTTTTTTGGATCGAACTTGCATCCAAAAAAAAAATTATTGGACTCTCTCGTGCCCAAACCCTTGCGCGGCCAAAAGCTTGAACCTATAAGCGCGCGAAAAAAACCCCAAACAAACAATGGCCTACAGCAGATTTGCTTCGCTGAATGAAAGTGAACTCTCCAAATTATTGGCAGATAAGGATAGTGAAAGCACGAAAAAAGCCACAAAGGGGTAAATAGAAGTAGAAATAGAATATTTAGCTGACCTTTGACGTTGTGCAAGCTGTTTGATATTGAAATTGTACTTTTCCTACCTCAAGAACAGGAATCGTTTTATACGTTTCTCATGTCTTTATTAAATGTATAATAAAACAATTATTGGATTCGGCTTTCGCACGATATCAAGAATTATTCAGACCTCGGTCTATGTTATCCGCCTCAGCTTCGCTTCGGCAGATAGCATTGACCTCGGTCGGAATAATTCTTGATATCATGCTCAGCCTCATCCAATAATTGCTTATTGTCCATCTTGGCACACCATATGTTTACACTCTGGCTAGTAAGGTCTGGACAATAGCCGAATGTTTGGTTGGGTTTACAAAATACTTTGTCATTGTAAGGATACTAGCCTATATATAAGCACAGTTGATGTCTGTGTATTGAATCTTTGTATCACCTCGTAAGTGGGTTCACGAAAGTATCACTAATAGATTTCACTGAACTGCCGTGTTTTCTGTGACCGCTACGCGTGCCGTCATTCGCATGTGTCAGGTCTTCACTTTCCTTGATTTCAGCAAGCGGTATTGTTTTTTTCTCCGACATCTTTCCAATGAACATCTACTGACTTTTATCAAGCAATTATATCTGTTGGAAATAAAAACATTGAGTCACACACACTAGTACACGACAAGGCACGGCGAAAACATAACCTCCTGGCGGAGGAAATTAAAATATAGACCAAAACCACCATGCACCGGGTCGACCAGCTAGAACAATATTTAAGCCACGTTTCTGAAATGCTGTTCACCTGAACAGGGTGGACTTTCGTCGACGCTGCATAAAAATAGTGCGGGCTCGTGAGCTTTTTCCCGCGAATTTTGCTTTTCGATGTTTGGGTTACAATTTCTAAAGGTGTTGAAGTTTACAGCATTGTGATTCACCGGTTTTTGAAAGCATCTGGGTTTTTATTGTTGGGGGTTCTAGCCTAACTCTTCAACAACCTAATGACTGTTTTTAAAGCAAAGCAATTGAAAGGAAAACTTATATTTGTTTCGTTAAATGACAGAAAGCACACAAACCAACTACAACGTACCTCGTTTTATTTAGCTAACTAATAAAAAACCTATATACGAAATGTTTACTTGGCTTAAATAGGCTACTAACTAATTATACATGCATGCAAATATTTTTTAATTGTTTTTTTATGAATATTGCAACATCCTCCCTTTCATAGAAAAAGAGATTCTATCCGTTATTGTCTATTTATCTGATAAATAAATAAACGTTTATGATCCCACTAGGTACTATAATCGTCCAAATACTTCGGTCTTTGACTAATTCTACCACTCCGCGTTCGAGTAATTATATTGTCTCTTGTGTCACCAGACAGCATACCGGACTCAGTACTGCTTTGGGCGCCTCGATCTGGATCCGGAATAAGCTCGGGAATGGGATCTATTTCTCCATCAAACCCGCTTGATCCCCGCTCGGCAACTTCAGGTGTTTTAGGTAATTCTTGGATCTGTTGATGATCATCGCCATTTGCAGATCTTGATTTTGCTTCCTTCAAATGTCTTCGATTCCGAATAAGAGTTCGGTCATTCTCTGTTTCGACTTCATAGGACCTGATACCCACTTCTCTTAAAACGGTTGCTTTCTTCCATTCTCGATCCCCAACTTTGACTGGCTGTATCCATACTTGGTCACCTGCAGCCAATGCTGGTAAATCTTTTGCTCCCCAGTTGTAAAATTTCTTCTGTCGTCCTTGACGAGCTCTTCTTTGCTGTTTCGTGTTTTCAATAACTGCTGGTTTTAGCAAACCTTTCGAAATTGGCAAAACAGTTTTGGTCCGCCTGCTCATCAGTCGCTGTGCTGGGCTTGAACTGAAACCTTCTTGAGGAGTATTTCTGAGGTCCAACAAAGCTAAATGTGGGTCTCGTCCAGACATCTTGGCTACTTTCAGGACTCGTTTAGCTTGTTTAACAGCAGTTTCGGCCATTCCATTTGCCTGATGATAATGCGGGCTAGTCATGGTATGCTTCATTCCATAATTCGCACAGAAATTCTTGAATTCTCCAGAGATAAACTGAGGACCTTGATCACTTATTAATTCTTCAGGAATGCCATACCGTGCCAAGTGCGCCTTGAGCTTTCGAATAACGGATACGGCCTGCGTACTGTAGAGGCGGTCAATCTCGAAAAAATTCGAGAAATAATCAACTGTTACCAAATACCCCTTGCCATCGAACTCGAACAAATCTGTGGCGATCTTTCCCCATGGCCGGTCAGGAACCTCGTGACTGATGTGATAAACTGTGAGACATGAACAGAGTTTCAATAACATTTGTTGCGTTTACTTTGAGCCTGATTGCAGGCTGTTGAACCTGTTGCAGGCTAAACACGTGCGATTGGCTTTTACATACGGGAATTTTAGTATAAAAACAACAAGTTTCATATTTTCGATCGAACGTGTATTATCTATCGCGATTCTTCGATTTTTGTTTAAGACTTTCCATATTATTTGATGTCTTATATAATAGTCGATCACCGCGTAATATCAGCCCATCTTGGACCACCAATTCATCACGGATATGAAAGTAGGACCCCACTGCGGCTGGCAGGTTGTTCTTAACCACAGGCCATCCGGACTGTATGACTCTCTTTAACACCTGCAAATCTTCATCTTGATCTGTTTTATCTCGATACATGTTAGCAACATCTTCATTCGCCAACAATTGGTTGATCTCCATGATTTCCTTATGCTCTCCCTGCTCTATCTCCACATCTGCTTCGATCCCATGAAGACTTTCCATCATTGTCTTTCGATGTGCCTTAGGAATAACTAGTCGATCACCGCGTAATATCAGCCCATCTTGGACCACCAATTCATCACGGATATGAAAGTAGGACCCCACTGCGGCTGGCAGGTTGTTCTTAACCACAGGCCATCCGGACTGTATGACTCTCTTTAACACCTGCAAATCTTCATTTTGATCTGTTTTATCTCGATACATGTTAGCAACATCTTCACTCGCCAACAATTGGTTGATCTCCATGATTTCCTCATGCTCTCCCTGCTCTATCTCCACATCTGACAAGTAATTCAGAACATCTGCTTCTCTGGTCTCTTGTACCGCTGTCAGATAGTGTCTACTTAGCGTATCTGCAAGATATAATTCAGTCCTTCTTTTGTATCTCACACTCAGGTCATACATTTGTAGCCGCATCAACATTCTCTGTAATCGTCTGGGCGCAGAAACGAGAGGCTTCGCAAATATGGTTTCCAATGGTTTGTGGTCAGAGTCAACGCATACTGGTCTTCCAAATGTGTATTGATGAAATCGTTCTGCCGCGAACACAATCGCCAAGAGTTCCTTCTCAATTTGAGCGTAATTACGCTCAGTCGAATTGAGTGCCCGACTTGCATAAGCTATTGGTCTGTCATCTTGCAATAAAGCAGCCCCAAGTCCCCCTTCGCTTGCATCACACTGTATGACCAATTCTTTCTCGGGTTCGTAGAACTTGAGTAAAGGCGGTTGGTAACGAGCTCTTTCAACTTCGTGAATATGCTTGGTCATGAACTTGATCCCATACAAGAACAACGTCCTTCTTAGTAAGTTGTCGCAAAGGTTCCGAAACGTCAGACAACTGTGGCAAAAATTTGGCTAAATAGTTGATTGTTCCCATAATCCTTCGTACTCCTTCTACGCTTGTGGGTCTCTCCATCTTAATGATCGCCTCAATCTTGGCTGGGTCAGGTTTCACCATAGATATCTCATATGGGTTTCACCCCTGCAGATGTAAGAACGTGTCCGATGTAAGGAACTGACGTTTGCTTCAGCAAAAATTTCGTTCCATTCAGCTTCACTCCCCGCTCTCTGCATCGATTCAACAGTTGCTTCATTTTGGCGTCATGGTCGGTGATTGCTTCTGCCAATGAGTCGCCATTTCCAATCACCAGAATATCATCAGCGACTGTCTTGACTCCCTCAAGGTCGTCGATCGCTTGATCTAAACGGCTCTGAAATATCTTACCCGCTGGAGAAATACCAAACGGTAAACGTTTCCATTTATACCGACCGAAAGGCGTTCCAAACGTCGTGAGGAGGGAAGATTCTTCATCCAAAGGGACTTGCCAATAACCATTGAGACAGTCCAACTTGGAGAAAACTTTTGCTTTACCAAGCTCAGGTAATATATCTTCAATGGTCTGCATGGGGTGGTGACATCTCTTGAGTGCCTTGTTAAGTGGACGAGGATCTAGGCATAGGCGAATACTTCCATTGGATTTCTTTGCAACAACAATGGAATTTATCCATTCTGTAGGTTGATACACTCTCTCGATTATACCTTTCTCTTCGAGCTCAGCTAGGTGGCTTCTCAATGGATCTTTCATGGACTCAGGTATTTTTCTCACTGCTTGTTGTACAGGTTTCACGTTTTCTTCTAGTTCCAAATGGAGTTTCGGTCCAAGCTGCCCCAGTCCCTCGAAAATATCTTTGTATTCGCTAGTGATCTGTTCCATGGTCAATCCAGTTTGACTTGATTCTGGAGAGGTCAATATGGAATGCGTCGACCTTTCCGTCGGACTTGACTCTGATGACGTCATCGTGGTATGTGAATCCCCTTTCTGGTCTGACTCTGACAGAATTTTCATGTTGTCGTAATTCACATTAACAAGACCCATCTGCTGTGCTGCTCGACTACCTAGAAGATTCGTACAGTTCTCACCGTCTATATCCGTTTCTTCTGGCAAATCCTTGAGAAATGATTGCGAAAACCACAGTTCTTATGTGACTTTCCATATGCTGGGCAGGAATTCTTATCAAATTCATGCATTCCCCCGCAATATTTGCAACGCTTTTTCTCGCGGGATTTTGAAGGGTCACCACGCCGATTTCCTTGATATTGTTCTCTAATTGCTTTGATTTCATGGTCGATTGACTTCTCATTAAGGCTTATCATATTTCGCAATTGCTTGGAAGTCGTCTCACTGCTTCGACAAATATCTAGGGCCTTTGCTAATGTTAACTTTCGTTCTTGTAGGAGTTTCTTTCGAACAGAATTGTCTTTAACACCCAAAACAACCCTATCTCGCAACAGGGTTTCTTTCAGACAAGTACAAAAGTTACACGATTGTGCCAAAGTTCTCAACACAATAATATATTGCTCGATTGTTTCTCCATCTTTCTGATCGCGACTATTAAATATAAACCGTTCATAGGTTTCATTGGTCTCGCCGATAAATGTGGTTTGAAATTGTTCGATAACTTTATTTAGCTTCTGCTTGTCATCGCTATCTGCGAAATGCATTCCTTCATAAACTTCCATCGCCCCGTCGCCAATTACTGACAAAAACAACGCCGTCTTGAAACGTTCGTCGAATCGTTCGAGCCGAGAAATAATTGCATAGTTCTCCCATCCTCGGCGAAATTTCTTCCAATTTGCTGCCATGTTTCCTTCCATCAACAGTGGTTTAGGAGCAGAAATTCCTGTTGGAATTATCGGTATAGACACCGAAGCTTGTGTCGTTTGTTGTATCTTGCCCTTTGGCATTGTACTTGACTCTGGCCCGTTTAGATTTTCCATCTCTTCAGTATCAGACATATTTGCAGCTTCTGTGCTTGTCACTATCCCACACCTGACACCATGTTTCGTTATATGACAAAAAGCACACAAACCAACTACAACATACTTCGATATATTTAGCTAACTAATAATACGAAATGTTTACTTGGCTTAAATAGGCTACTAACTAATTATACATGCATGCAAATATTTTTATAATTGTTTTTATGAATATTGCAACAAATTTCATTTTCTATTTCAGTGGAAGTAACTGGTGATAAAAAGAAACTTCCTGCATCTTGATATTTGAGATAATCATATGGAGACGTTTTTGCACTTGGTATCGCCTCTGCCAATTTCATACCAATACTTGAAAAAAAAACTGTTAAAAGCATTAGCTATGGATCTCTTATCAATTATTTCCTGGTCATCGATGATCAATTTTGAAGGAGCCATCTTGTTTCGGTTATTATTAGCCATGATCTGCTTAATACCACTCCATAATTTCTTATTGTCATTGTTTATAGTGGAGAAGTAATTATTATAGTATTGTTTTTTGCTTATTTTAATTAAATGGTTCAATTTGTTTCTATAATACTTAAATTTCAAAAAATACTTATGTAATTTAGTTTTAATATATTTTTTATATATTGAATTCTTTTTTCGTATTGATATTTGAATGGCTTGGGTTATCCAAGGTTTATCTTTTAATTTAATTTCATTTTTGGAAAGTTTCCTTACAGGAACATGCTTGTTAACAATCTCCTCTACGCGAGTATGAAATGTATCAAACATATCATCAATATTTGTAGTAAGTGACAAAGCTTGATCCCAATCAGTTTGATCAATCTCATCAATGAAACGTCTTTCATTCAATTTGGAATAATCTCGTACATGCACTTCAAATTTGGATTTTTTAGGATGGATTTTTTTAATAATAAGAAAATTTGGAAGATGATCGGTCAAAACATATACCAAATTTCCACTAAATTTAATATATTCAATTGAATTAAAAAAAATATTATCAATTAAAGTTGCTGAATGATCTGTAATTCGCGTTGGTTGCAAAATTTGCGGATGGAAGAAAAAAAACTAGACATTGTTATATCATATTTAACAAATATAGCAGTTCGAAATGTAAACAAAGCGTTTGTTTACATTACGGACTTGACAGCACCTTTAAAATAATTTTGTATATACCAAGAAATCAATATTCCGAGTATATAAATATACTAGAAGTTACTATCGCAAGGAAAATGCTGCCTTACCCCCAAGGGATTAAAGGCAGCATGCACAATTTGCTGAATAAGGGACTGTTTATATCATCCCGCTTTGCCAGGAGATATGAGGCAGGATGATTTTGATGTGCTTAAATAAGCCACGATGCATGATTCAGCAAAAAAATTCACTATTTTCTGGAGGTGGATTATGGAAACTTTTTGAACCACAAGATCTTCTCTACATTTGAACTACTTCTCTACATTTGAGTGTTTTAACTTTTGTTTAGCCTAGTGACTAATATTTTAATACATCAAAATCATCCCTTCTTCCATCATGCAAACAGCCTGTTCAGGAGGTAGGAAAAGTGTGATTTGAATATCAAACATCTTGCACAAAGTCGAAGGGCGGCTGAAAGTTCTAATTCTACTTTCTTGGCATGGGCGGTTTTATATGAGTATCTTCAATGCTTATAACATCTTACTGTTGTATAATTATAATACTGTT
>CACRXK020016727.1:0-11138 GCA_902702795.2 Paramuricea clavata | reverse complement strand
AGCGTTTCTTCTGTTCAACACGGTTGTCCGTCTTTTTTCCAATGCCATTCGTTTCTTCTTTCGCCTCTTCCATAACTTGCACTCGTACTTCAACCCATTCTTCAAGTGCTTCAAAATTGTCTTCACGCGAGTGGTCCATCAGCCAATATTTGTAAGCTTGCAGGTCTTCTTCTGGTAGTTTCTCTTTAGCTGTTAAATTCAAGCTCTGTCCATGCAATGGTCCTGAGTCCTGAGTGGCGATCAATACTCTTTCTAATAGAACTTGAAACTCTTCCATATCTTCCAGATTTCGAGGACGAATTTTCCGGAAATTGCGCAAAGCTGTTAAGTGTTTTATCTGTAAACGTCTCTCCCCTCCGTACTTCTTCTCCAATTTAGCCTTCGCTCTTTCATACGCACTAAGGGAATACCCAAGATCTTTCACCATGGTTAAAGCTTTACCCGACAAACAGCCTTGTAGTCTAAGCATTTTTTCTCCGACAGGAATATCACGACGATCAACAACAGACACGAATGCTGCCTTCCAGGATTCATAGTCACTTTTTTCTTCGCCAGAGAAGATAGGGAGATCCACTCCTTTAAGTCTAATGGGAGAAAATGTCTGTCTTTGTTCTTTGTTTTCATTGGGTAGCTCTGAATGTTTTTCTAAGTGACGGTTAATAAGGAAGTTCTGTACTGTATCATTATCCGATACTTGCGATCTTCGTTCGGCTTCTTCAGCCCGGGATTTGTTGAGAGCAGCAACTTTCCTTGCATCATCGGTTCGCTGTTTTGTCAGCTGCAGCTCAGCGGTCAGCTTTTGGATCTCTAGCTCCTTTACTCGCTGTTCGTTTTCCATTTGGATTAGCCTTTCACTAGCCTCCTTTGCCTCTTTTTGTTTCTGTTCCACATTTGAGGATTTCTTCGACATAACTGGAGACTGGGGACTAGTTTCTTGTGATCGAAGTGAAGTTAACACTGAGTCAGTTTCTCCATTGCCAAGTCTTTCCTCGAGATGTTGTTCAGCCATTACAATTATTGAATCGACTGAAAACCCGATGTCTTCAAGTTCTTTGTCTAAAGTCTCGATAACTGTGTTGGTCTCCTCATTTTCAGCACTCACAGCATAAATCTCTTTTAAGCCAGAAATAATTTTTTCAATAATACTGATCTCGGAATTAACTTTATTAATAGTTCTTCTTATGGCATTTTTACTCGGCAATGGTACACCAGGAAGTTGTTTCTCGATTAGGTCGTTCAATTGTTTCTTAGCTTTTGTCAGCCTGGTTTTAGCCGATTTTTTACTACTTCGTAAAATTTGAATCTTGGTACTCACTTGTTTGCTTTCTATATTCAATGTATTTTCTTCTTTTTTACTTTCGTGGTCGGCGAGATGAACGTTTTGAATACTGTTTACAGCTTCAACACCTTGGTCTGTCTCTTCTCCCGGCAAGTCTTGTTGTTGTCCACTCGTACTAAGCGCCATATTTGCTCGCACATTCACAACAAAAGTCGCGAATTTCTCGTTATTTTGTCAGCAGATCCGGCTGTCGAAGGACCAAACTTGTTCCCGATTAATTGAACTGTCTATAAAATGTCTACACGAGATAATTCGCCACTTTATTCCGAGTCTTTAAACACAAAAATAGCCTAAATATCGTCACACTTTTTGTAGTCGAAAAATATAAACTAGAACGTTCAAACAACGTTTTGTCGCCCGCGCAACTATTTCAGCGGTCATGATAACAAGTACTTCATATAATAATATCGTTCGTTAACATATAGAGTTTTGGCTACTGAGAAAAATCGTATTTAAACACACGTAAAAAATACGATATTTTTACGTGTGAAAATATCATTTGTTGTAAAACGCATTGCCACGGATGTTTTATTGTTTTTCACTGAATTTTGTTTATATAATAATAAAACTGCGCTCACTCGTGAGATATCACGTTCAACACGAGAAATAAATCTGGTATTTCCAAGCACCCATGTAATTCTCTATATATAATAGTAAGGGGTCGTTATACAAGCAAAGTTTGGCTAATTAAAAGAAGGAAACAAGGCTTAAAATGTCCAAAATCTCAAACACAGAATGGCTTCCCGAATTGTTACTAAATAATGTTTACGTTAAAAAGCAGAATAAAAATGCACGCAATTGACGCAAAAGATACTCGAATGTCGTTAGAATCTTTACAATATCTGGAAAAATAAAGAGGCAAACTATTTTCATCATCTAGTATACATATTCAAAAGTTTAGATTAAAATGTAATCGCCTGAAAACTCGACTATAAAAAGGCTCAAAAAAGGCGAAAAACAAACTCGACCAAAATCTCGACAATTGAACGAAAAAAAACTTTAAAATTTTATCGTATATATGTGTCAGCAGTTTCCAAAAGTCTTTGTTGGTGTGTAATCCAGAACCAAAATGAGGTAATTTTATAAGTTTTTTCTCTTTGAATGCAGCTTTTAATACTTAAAAACCGGCCATTGACTCTCGCGCCCTTCCCCGCTTGTTGTACTAGTATAGGCTATCACTTTTATACCGGCGTGCATCAAAGAATTTTCTTAGATACTCAATTTTATATAACCTTTCAACATAAATTTTTATAAATCTATTTATAAATACTTATAGTATATATTTTATTAACTTTATATGAATTAAAATGTTTCCTGTAAATTATAGCTCTATAGAACTTAACCTTTGTTGTAAAATAACACGCAATTCAGTCATTGTAGACTGCAATGTGTTTCTTTTTAATATTAAACCTATCTATCTATCACTAATAGCCTACTAGTAGCGTAGCCAATCAGAACGCACGATACGTGATAGCCTACTATAGTAGCTTTATACTAATTTTTGATAGCACCAGACACTCCGCGAGTTGCTGCAGAAGTTTAAATGGTGCCAACTGCCAAATGTTTCAATTTTCTCAAGACGGATAATATCGCGTAACAACCTGAGATCTTTTTGTTTACATCATCATTCCATTTTAAATTTTGATGCAATGTAGTACCAAGAAGAGCCGCACATTTAGTTTCAAACTCTTTCATCGACCGGTCCTAGTCGCGTCGTCCTCGAGCGGTTGACGGCTCATATTTTAATATCTTCGGTTCAGTACATGCTATGAAGACAGAAATACCACCACTTGATTCAGAACTAAAAGATACTAATTCCAAAAAAAAAATTCAGTTGTAGTCATTATCAACATTGTTGCGATTTATGGGCCTTTGAAAGTCAAACAAGATCATATACTATAAAATTACGCAATTGTCTGAACAAAAATATAGACTAGCCAAACCTTTCGCCGAAAATAACTGCGGCCCCTTCGAACATATATCGTCTTCGTAATAGTCTTGTTCGAATCCCCATCAAAAACGCTATTTAGAGTGTTATTTGCAATTTATCCTGTATCTTAAAATTTGCATCTTTTATCACGGTATTTCCATTTCTTGTCCGACTGTACATGTGAGCTCGAAGTGAACTAATCCCAACCGCAAATACGACTAAAAAACGTCAAAACAATGCGACGTTTGTATCGTATGACCCTGCAAATGTCAGAAATGGATTTGGAAGGTCAAATTGCACCTACACGCGTGAGTTTGACGTCATCCCGGCCACAGGAGCTTCTCATATATTGGCCAATTATTGCGCAATGTACGCGCAGAACCGACCTGTCGACACAGAGTCTTTTAAGTTCAATTATGGCATGAAGATCAACAAAACGATCTTCATCAAGTTGGTGCACACGAGAGAGTTGTCTCGAGAAAAGCATGACTTTTGTTTAATTGGGGTTAAGAACTGAACAAGGTTATTAGAACTAGACCATGCATGCAGGTGGAATGTTTATATAGATTGGATTGAATTTTCTCTTCACATGACTTTATATGTCAGCGGGCTTACAATGTGCATAGATGGTAGTGTCATCGGCATACTGATGTGAACATATAGAGTTGTCAAGGTTTTCAGAGAGATTATTGACATATAGGTTAAAGAGAACAGGACCAAGTTTGAACAGGTCCAAAACAAACGTTAGTTACAGGGGCGAAACTAGCCCCTTTTAATTAGGGGGATGCCTGCAGCAAATTTTTTTTTTTCAAAAAAAAGGGTCGAAAAAGTTTTTCCGGACATAAACCAGTTTAATTTAGGGTCAAAAATTTTTTCCGTATAAATTCCTGTTAAAACATGCGTGAAACCCTTACTTTTGGACCAATATCTGTAAAATTTAGGTCTATAAATTCTATTCAATTCCTTCTGGAAGCCCTGTAAGTTACTTAATAACTCTACATTCTATCATTTAAAATCTTTGATTGCCCTGCCAATCCAGATGATTCGCCCTGCCAAACCAGATGAGTCGTCTCTCCCCTGGTTAGTTGTGTTTGACACTGCGTCGTCTTTTGAACAAACTGTCGTCGACCAGTCATCTAGCTTGTGACCCATTTGAGATATTAATTGGAGAAACCTTGTGAATGGAGTTTTCCTAAGATGGTGGAATACGACACAGTATCGAACGCTTTCGACAAATCTGCGAGAACAGCTATCGTGACTTCACCTCTTTTCATAGCTCGCTGAATATCATCTCGCATTGCCAACATAACTGTCGTAGTATTGTGACCTTTGCGGTAAGCACTCACTCCAGTGGTTGTATTGGTTTAGCCTGCTTCCGCATGGAATTTCCAAAAGCCTGAAAATTCCATTCGGGTATTAATATGCATGATCTTGAGGTATTGTACATGCATATTAAGAATGTTAAGATGTGTATCGTTATCGTTTTCTGATGTTAAGGAGTTAACCGAGATTGTTTCAAGAATGTCATGACCATAGAAAAGCAACTTTGATAGAACACATTTATGGCATGTCCAACATTGTGGTTGACTGGAATTTAGTTCGTATAGGCGACTCCGAGATAACTTGCATGAATAAAATCTTTGCATACATCACATACAAATCTTTTTCGATTTCTTCGGACGGTTTTCTGACATTCTGTACAAATTGTAGAAAAGGATCGAGATGTTCTTTGTTGTTTATTCTTTTGTTGAGAAGAGCTATCAGAGTCCGCCAGTCCGGACCAGGGTTTAATTCAATCAAGGGTGGGTAGTAGCGAAGTAGTTGTAGTTCGCTACTGTAGCGAACTACAATTTTCAAGTAGCCAGTAGTTTTTGACTACTTTTTAAAACAGTAGCTGTATTATAGCGAACTACATTTTGCCTAAAAGTAGCCAAGTAGTTGACTACTTTTCAAACAGCGATCGCTATTCGCTACTTTCTAAAATTGTTAGCAACTTCATCGACTAGAATGATATTGAGACACGGTTTGCTTAAAATCAATGCTCAATAGCAATTTGCACTCTTGAACACTGTAGTGCTTACAAAAATGTTGCTTTGTGTTTACTGTTGCTACTCATAAGTCGATTTGTTATAGGTTACATTTCAGCCTGAGTTAGTAGATGCTCCAAATACAGTAACACTAAAAATATAGCGTAGCGAAATAGCGAAATGGGCCTAAATTAAAAAGCCTGTTAAGGTTTCTAGTAGGTCCCTGGCCCAATATTATTAGAAAATACTTGTAAATATTAAATAAGCTGTACATAGGGGAAATAATAAAAAAAAATCTTGGTTTAAATTGTTCGCTACATTTTTTAAGCTGTAGCTGTAGTCAGTAGCGAACTACCTTTGTTCAAAAGTAGCAGTAGTTGTAGCTGACTACATATTTTTTGAAGTAGCTGTAGTTATAGCAAACTACAAAAATTTTGTAGTCAACCCACCCTTGAATTCAATATCACCAGAAAATAATAATTGAAAGGAGGCCATAGAATTTGGATAATAATGAATACGGCGGTAAGATCGGGAGTTAGGTAACATCGAGTTGGATTCGAGTTCGAGTTGGACTTCGAGTTGGACTTCGAGTTAAACTTCGAGTTAGATATTTTTCTTTACTTTTCGGGAAAATGACAATTGTATTTCACCCAACCTCTTTTGCTGCGGAGCGAGCGAGCCTGAACCAAATTTACACTTATTATATGGGGGAATTTTTTTCTTAAACCATTGTTTACCGGCATTTCCGAATGTTCCGGTAATTTCCGAACAACTCCGATTCTTGTTTACTTCTTCGAAACTCGTGTTTATAGTATACATGGGAATCCCGAAATATCGAGTTGGATTCGAGTTCGAGTTACTTATATACTGGCGTTTCTGAATGTTCTGGTAATTTCCGAACAACTCCGATTCATGTTTACTTCTTCGCAAATTCAAACACGTGTTATTACGTACGGTTATAAATATGGAGAATGAAACGTAGCAATGTAAATTTACTTTATTATAAATCCGGTTTTTATAATGAACTTTGTTGTACATCTTAATATACAGTCAGGGCCGCCCAGAGGGGGGGGCAAAGGGGGCAAATTGCCCCGGGCCCCGGGTTGCTGGGTGCCCCTGAAAAATTTTTGTTGGGCCCCAGCCTTTTTTGTGTGTTAAATATTTCCGCGCAAAGGACTAGATATCTGTTTTCTTGGGCTAAGTACCGAATTTTGGCATAAAAAATGAGATAAAGTCCCTCGAAAGCAACTGCAACGTACTCGTCCGGAAAAATTTTGTACTCTGAAAAAAATTTTATACCCCTAAAATGTTACACTGACCGAAAATTTTTTGGCGACGGGGGGGGGAATTTTTTTAGATAGGGGTCCCTAAAAAAATTTGCCCGGGCCCCCGCCAACCTCTGGGCGGCCCTGTATACAGTAATTACTATGTATATTTTGGAAAAGAATATATTAAAATTTGTACATTTTAAGTATTGTTTCGTTCAAAATATGCATTCGAAACTATCAGTACTGTTCTGCATATCCTCACACGTGGTATTAGGGATTATCCTTAATTGTCAAATTTGCTAAAGATTAAGGAAATGCCTTATATTAAGTTGAACCCCAACCCCCACCCAACCCCCACTCTAACCTCTAACCCTAACCCTGGTTTAATCTTAATCTGGCTCTAATCTAATCCCAATCTAAAAATGATTACCTTTTTTAAAAATTCCCGCTCCTGCGCGTCCAGCCTCCCTAATACTACGTGCGAGGATATGTTGCATTATTAGTCTTGAAAGGTCAAGTAGAGTACTATATAGAGGATGTTAGACGGCGGTGTACTTTTTTTACAAAGAAACGCCTGGGTACGTAGACAGGGTGTAGTATGCGATAGCAGACTGATCAGCACTGCCTCATACTCGTACCCAGAGCCCTTCTTACACTCTGCCTCTGATATTAGTCTGCTGTTTTTCCGCAGCTCCAGTGGGGGAGGGGGGCCGGGGGGGGGCTTCTGAGTAGGTCTGCTATCGCAGACTAACGGCGGTGGGAAGATATAAATTTTAATTTTTGAGTGAGTAAAAAATATTGTTTTCAGTTTTCACCACGAGAAGATAAATAATAAGATATGAAACTTCAAGCCACCGTGTATTTAATGTTCTTTTTATTATATAGCCAGTAAAAATAACAAAGAAAATGAACACTTAATCGATATCTTCATTAGTGAAGATCTAGTTATGGAAAATATCTCACTGTGTATTTTTTGGTGTCCGGCACTGTCTACTATAAAATAAATTAGGGTACGAGTGCTTCTGTGTCAAATTAAGAATACAAACAATGAAGTACATGATAATGAAAAAGGTATCTCAGTAAAAAGATTTGTTATAACATTTAAAAATTGTGCGGAAACCATGTCAGGTCAGGGGGCAGATCATTAATGAGGTACGGACTAATAGCGGCTGCTTAAAGCGCCATCTGTAAGCTCACAATCTACCTCGGTCTGCTTCACGCCAGTTCCGGTCCTAATAAAAACAGTCACTGAAAACCCTGATATAGGGAGTGTGCCTACCTCCTCCGCAGCCTTCTTGTCAAATTTCAAATTTCAACATGCGAACGGGCATACTCATTACGGGCTGTATGGCTTGCGGAGGAGGTAGGGAGTGTGCTGTGCAATATCTGTAACTTGTAGGAAATCTGCAACTCAAAATTACCACAAGGTGTTGTGGAAGCACAACCGACAAAAAGGTTACTCGACAAAAAGGTTACTGAGCATTTCCAATCGCGCACGACCACAAGGCCTACAGCTGCGGTAAACAATGGTTTAAGATAAAATTCCCCCATATAATAAGTGTAAATTTGGTTCAGGCTCGCTCGCTCCGCAGCAAAAGAGGTTGGGTGAAATACAATTGTCATTTTCCCGAAAAGTAAAGAAAAATATCTAACTCGAAGTTTAACTCGAAGTCCAACTCGAAGTCCAACTCGAAGCCCAACTCGAACTCGAACTCGAATCCAACTCGATGTTTCGGGATTCCCAGGCTGGATAATCTTCGTGTGACTGGAAAATTTCTCTGAAAACGAGCTGAAGAATAAACTGGTGATAATTGATAAATCATGCCAAAGCGACTTATTGAACACAAACTGGGATGAAGCGAGAATATTTGAGGTTAAATCAATGCCTTGAGATTGGATGTTGATATTTACTGACCGAAAATAGCTGGAGTTGACATGTCATTTTTATTTCACACGGTCACGAAGTTCAAATTGTTGACAAGATAATGAGTTTTGACTTTTGTGGTTCGTTGTCGATATACAGTAGGCTATATGCTTTGTTATTGCAAACTGATTTAAGCAAAATAAAATATAATATTATGGCTGTAGTCTATATATAGAGTTGTTTCTTTTAGTTTGTATATCTGGCTCATTTTGGTTCAATATTATTCTTTCGGTGTTAAATGCGATTTAATTTAAAAATGCCTTTGGTTTACGTTTGTACTTGGCAGTTCGCGTGACCGAACTGAGTACGTAGATCATGCATTTGTTCATACTGGATATTTTTTAATTATGCTACTGCTACTGTTTGTCCGTTAATTGTCGGTGAGGTCTAATTCAGTCCGAGGAAAACTCGAAAGAATCGACCGTTAAGACACTCTTCGACATATATATTTCCATAGAATATTAACAGAGCATTATGATTAGAGGACAATAAAGCTACATTTACACTGTACCTGATAGTTCTCCGTAACGACGTGAAAAAACACCTATATCCGTACCTTTTAGAGTTTTAGGAACTCTATTTTCAGAGGAATTATTGCAACGAAGAGATGTTGTTCATATATCATTCAAACCATGCATAAACTAGGGACAGGTGACTGAGTTGAAAGGTTTTCAGTCATAAAAAAAATTGCAAATCATCCTGTCAAATGAATTATGAATTTCTTTGTTGGCGATTAAAGATGAAAGCTCATTAGTCATTACACAGGGAGCCCAAGCGTTGATCTGTGTCTGTGCTGTATGTTTTTCAGTTTATTTATTTTAGTGTCTTTATATTGCTTAATTTGAATTTAATTATAACACTACATTAATATACATTACACTAACATGTCATATAATAATAGTAATACTCCTATAGTTGAACATATAATAACAACATATAAGTTGATTTGTATTTGTATGTTTCTCAGTTTATTTATTTAGATTTATTATTAGCTTATATAAAAGCACCGCCTTTCGAACCTGACAGCCCGTTCCCAGGACACGCGCGTGGGAGACGCGCGCGATTTCCGTGAAATAAGAGGCGGCAAGATATAAATAAGTAACAAGGGATGAAACTCTTTTAAAAGTTTATCGTAGTATGAATGCCCCGATGAGTGGACCGATAATTATGCAATGAATGACGTGTCAAATGAACGCCGTCAACCTTTAGGAATCAATGATATAAACCAGGAAACAACTCGACTACAAACTCGAGGAGAGAAGTCAATTTGTGTCGAACGCAACGGTTTCAATGTTTAAAATTTAAAATTAACTACATTACATTAGGTCACAGTCAAGTCGGGGCATTCATGCTACGAAATGTCGCCATTAAAAACTATAGCAATTTATAAGACCCTAAGGCTTTTATTTCACAAAACTTTTCAATGGCGATGTACTTTATCCTTAGACATATCGTATAGCCGAATTTCAAGCTAAAATTCGTTTTAACAAGCACATACGGCTTCAACATTGCCGTAGTGTAATTTCATCCCGTGTCTCTTTTCCTATTTTCAGTAGGAAATAACGCGCGTATCCTGCGAACCGGCTGTCAGGTTCGAAAGGCAGTGCTTTTATATAAGCTAATAATAGATCTTAAATAAATAGACTGAAACACGTACACTAATACAAATATAATCAACTTATATGTTGTTATATTGTTATATGTTCGACTATAAGAGTATTATTATTATTATTATTATTATTATTATTATTATTATTATTATTATTATTATTATTATTATTATATGACATATTAGTGTAATGTAGTGTTATAATTCAATTAAAAGACAATATAAAGACACTAAAATAAATAAACTGAAAAATGAATGGTTATGTAACAGTCAACGGCATAACCATCCAAGTTGAATGGTTAAGACAGTCAACGCCATAACCATCCATGTTGAATGGCTAAACGGAAGACAGTAAACTGCGTAACCGTCCAAGTTTAATGGTTATGCCGTTGACTGTCTTCGTCAAAATCATTCAACTTGGATGGTTATGCCGTTGACTGTCTTCGACATAACCCCTCAACTTGGTTATAACTTGGTTATAACTGTCTTCAACATAACCCCTCAACTTGTATAACGTTTTAACCATTCATCTTGAATGGTTATGCCGTGAACTGTCTTCAGCATAACCATTCAACTTGGATGGTTATGCCGTTGACAGTCAACGGCATAATCATCCAACGGTAATGCCGTTGACAGTTGAATGTTTTGCCGAACATATTCAACGGCATAAACATCTATAAGTTGAATGTTTATGCCGAACATATATATACCGATGTTTTTAAAAGATCTTCCGCCATCATAAACAAATCGGCGAAAAATTTTTAAAAATTTGAAGATAAAATTCCAAGTCAGACAATCAAACCTCTGAACTGTACCGCGAAAATTCTAACCGACAGTCAATAATAATATAATAATAATAATGACCTTTATTTGTACCCTTTACAACAACAAAAATATAAACATTTTACACAATTAATAATTAAATAAAATGGGCACTAGCTACTTAAAATAACCATAAGGCTAGAGACCAAGCATGCAGCTAATAAATATTGATATGAATATAAATTATCAGTAGGTCGTAACACATATATAGTAGAAAAA
>CACRXK020016726.1:0-11138 GCA_902702795.2 Paramuricea clavata | reverse complement strand
CCCCCCCCCCCCCGCCCCACCAAGATTTCCGCCACTGAAAGGGGGTATGGATCACGTTTCACAACGAAAAAAAAAGCCGATTCACGTGTCTTAAAAATGCAATTTCACGCAAAACTAAATTCTAATGAAATAATATAATAATAATAGGTTTATTCAGAATATGTTTAATGCATGGTTCAGTATCTACGTTTTAAGTTCTCTCACTTCTCTACCTGTCAGTTAAAAACTACATCATAACTTACAAGTTTGAGTGACGAGCGTGTACGACGACCTCCGGCGTGTGAGGAACCTTGTCCTCAGCGTCAGGAACCTTGTCCTCAACGTCAGGAACCTTGTCCTCAACGTCAGGAACCTTGTCCTCAACGTCAGGAACCTTCTCCTCAACGTCAGCCACCTTCTCCTCAACGTCAGCAACCTTCTCCTCAACGTCAGAAACCTTCTGCTCAACGTGACAACGTCAGGAACCTTGTCCTCGACGTCAGGAACCTGGTCCTCGACGTCAGGAGCCTTGTCTTCGACGTCAGGAACCTTGTCCTCGACGTCAGGAACCTTATCCTCAACGTCAGGAATCTTGTCCTCGACGTCAGGAATCTTGTCTTCGACGTCAGAAACCTTGCCCTCGACGTCAGGAACCTTGTTGTCAACGTCAGGAACCTTATCCTCGACGTCAGGAACCTTGTCCTCGACGTCAGAAACCTTGCCATCGACGTCAGGAACCTAGCTTGTCCTCAACGTCAGGAACCTTGTCCTCGACGACGACGTCAGGAACCTTATCCTCAACGTCAGGAACCTTGTCCTCGACGTCAAAAACCTTGCACTCGAGGTCAGGAACCTTGTCCCTGACGTCAGGAACCTTGTCCTCAACGTCAGGAACCTTAGTGAATTTTTGGTTCAAAAAACAAAGGGAAACTAATTTGCAATTCCTCTAATGACATCATATCCGGAAACTTTGACAGCGAAAAAGTTGATCAAGATGGGACGTATTTGGGGTCGCACTTTAAATTAAGGACTAAGCTCACCGCCCCCAGAAAGTTTAGCTAGACTTGCTAGACTGCTCGTGCAACAAAGTACCTCGTGTTAAGTACCATTTAGATAGGAAACGGGTAATAAAAATGTACAGGGGCAAGAAATGGGGAGTTAAGAGTGTTTGAGAAACACAGTAAACTAAAGAGGCTATCCTGTTTAGTAGTAGGATGGACTTTTGGGTTAGTGAACTAACTATTATAGTAAGTTTGCTAATCCCATCTGTTACGGGTGTAGGATTTATCAAATTTTCTTTTGGCTTATACAAGGCCTTTTTCAAACGTCGCGCCTCTCGTGTACCGAACGTATTAGAAACAATAGATGAGGCATTTCAGCGGATTATCTATTGTTCGGCACATGAGAAGCTCGACGTTTGAAACAGACCTAAGTTTGTAAATTCGTTTCAGAGGCTCTTTAGTTGGTTCTAAACTTCTGCAGTTACGCCCGTATTCTAAAAGCTCACTCACACTCACACTCACACTCAATGAGTGGAAGTTCAATCTGAGCTTCTCTCGAGTGTCAGTGCTGTTTTTGAATAGCTGGAGGATTAGCGTCGTACCTTACAATGTGACTACTCACCCTCCAGCTATTCAAAAACAGCACTGACCCTCAAGAGAAGCTCAGATTGAACCTCCACTCATTGAGTGTGAGTGAGCTTTTAGAATACAGGCGTTAAACTTGTACATATACTATATACATAGGCCTGTTTAAAATTTCTAGTGGATCCCTTGCCGCTGCCAGCAGGGTAATCCCTTGCCCTATGGCTATGTGAATTATTAAGTGATAAGTTTATTGCAAAACAAATACATTGTGGGGCGATAAATACAAGAAAACGCTTTCTAATCTAGCTGCAGGAGGAAAAAATACACAATAAAGATACTCTGAAGTACCGAGACAATTTAAAAAGCTTGAATTCGAGTTGGAAGAACATAAAAGTACATTCTTTACACTAGCTACATGTCTACTGTATGACATATTTTTTATTTACAGGACTTTCGTTCGCTAACCCTGAATAAACAACGATGCGTTGCGATTCTGCTATGGCGTCGCGTTTCGGATGAAAGGAAAATTACAATATTTTCTTTTAAGTGATGTGTTCATATATATGTTCGTCCGTTGTCATTCTATTCCTTTCCCCCACGCTTTCAGATATTTCTTCATATATGCGTTTTCCTGTTGTACTATCAATAGGTACTGGTGAATAGCTTTCTGGCATCCGTTTAAAGGCAAACACCGCATACGGAGAAATTCCTGTAAAAATTTCATTAACAATTATTGGATCAGATTAGAAACATCCTTTTCCCGAGATTTAAAATGAATTAATGATATTTCGTGAGAAAATTAAACTTAAAATTTATATAAATCAGCATGATTCTGTTTCTAATATACAAACTCCTTCACGCTCATATATGATTTCTTTAATTGTGTTCTCTTCTATTAACGAGTTTCACAAATTTAAGATATGAACTATTGAAACAATTCAATAAACTTACTATCACTTCTTTTGGATCGCGTAATCCGGACTTTTCTTTTACAGATGAAAATGAAATGGCCATAACGATGATTGAAGCACAAACACCACATGTGATTCTGATCACTTTAGCAGAACTTGATGTCACTAGGATAGTAGATAATTTTCGGTAATCGACTATCTTAATTTTGATTTCCCTTCGAGCAATTTAAGCCACACTTATTATTAATTAAGCAACGACACTGGTTAATAATGACATAAATAAACCAACCTGGACAAGGCTCCATGCGGCATGGTCTACTTTCTCTGTCTTTGCCATATTTGGAACAGTCACCTCCATGTTTAGGAGGTGGATTATCGCACTTCCGGGACCACATCTCGTACCCCACGCCACACGTCACACTACATGCTGACGATTTAGTCCAGTTGCTGTAGTTACCATCAACTAAAATGATTCAAAGGCAAAACTCTTACGTATACAAGTTAATGAGAATGATAAGTTTAAGTTAACTAACATAGTATGATTAAATATGCTGGTTTTTAGCTCGTGCTGGTATATTCAATACACAGCACAGCCACTTATGCTTAAAACGTTAGAGATGGAGATAGAAATATACTGTGGGAAGAGATCTGATGTTACTACCTAAGAAGATGTCTAGGAACGAATGTAGAGAAAGATCCAGTCAAGCCGTCAAGGTAGCAGTTAGAGAGACGATGAATGGTTGGAGAACAAAGGATGAGATGGAGAAATATTGTGAAAGAAAGCGGAAGGAACTACCTAAGAGTAGAGGTGAACAGGTCAGAGTGTAGAGAAATATGCAGTCAAGGTAGCATGGAGACGTCCAATAGTGGGACGACAACAGCAAGGAGACAAAGGATGAGATGGAGAGATACTGTGGAAAGAGATCTGATGTTACTACCTGGGAGGATGTCTAGAACAGAGTGTGAAGAAAGATTTAATCATGGTAGCATGAAGAAGAAGGGCGATGAACAGTTGGGAGAAAAAGGATGAGATGGAGAGATACTGTGGAAAGAGATCTGATGTTACTACCTAGGAGGATGTCTAGAACAGAGTGTGAAGAAAGATCTAATCATGGTAGCATGAAGAAGAAGGGCGATGAACAGTTGGGAGAAAAAGGATGAGATGGAGAGATACTGTGGAAAGAGATCTGATGTTACTACCTGGGAGGATGTCTAGAACAGAGTGTGAAGAAAGATCTAATCATGGTAGCATGAAGACATTCAATAGAAGGGCGATGAACAGTTGGGAGAAAAAGGATGAAATGGAGAGATATTGTGGAAAGAGATCTGATGTTACTACCTGGGAGGATGTCTAGAACAGAGTGTGAAGAAAGATCTAATCATGGTAGCATGAAGACATTCAATAGAAGGGCGATGAACAGTTGGGAGAAAAAGGATGAAATGGAGAGATATTGTGGAAAGAGATCTGATGTTACTACCTGGGAGGATGTCTAGAACAGAGTGTGAAGAAAGATCTAATCATGGTAGCATGAAGACATTCAATAGAAGGGCGATGAACAGTTGGGAGAAAAAGGATGAAATGGAGAGATATTGTGGAAAGAGATCTGATGTTACTACCTGGGAGGATGTCTAGAACAGAGTGTGAAGAAAGATCTAATCATGGTAGCATGAAGACATTCAATAGAAGGGCGATGAACAGTTGGGAGAAAAAGGATGAAATGGAGAGATATTGTGGAAAGAGATCTGATGTTACTACCTGGGAGGATGTCTAGAACAGAGTGTGAAGAAAGATCTAATCATGGTAGCATGAAGACATTCAATAGAAGGGCGATGAACAGTTGGGAGAAAAAGGATGAAATGGAGAGATATTGTGGAAAGAGATCTGATGTTACTACCTGGGAGGATGTCTAGAACAGAGTGTGAAGAAAGATCTAATCATGGTAGCATGAAGACATTCAATAGAAGGGCGATGAACAGTTGGGAGAAAAAGGATGAAATGGAGAGATATTGTGGAAAGAGGATGCCAAGGAAAGAATTGTATCAACGTACGAGAGCGGCCGACTCCATAGAGATTAAAGCGAAGAAGTAAAGAAAACATAAATAAACATACCTGGACAAGGTCGTCTTTTACAAATTCGATATTCAACATCCTTTCCCAACACAGTGTAATTTCGACCTCCATTCTTCGGGGTAGGATTGTCACATGAACGTCGCCATATTTCTTCACCTTGTCCACATGTAACGTTACATTGACTGCTTAAACTCCAGCTACTGTAGCCACCGTTAACTGTGAAATTAAACAATAAAAAGAATGATATATTAACATACAGAATGATATAGATATAATATGAACAGTAATATAATACAAATAGCTATCCAGTATAAATAGATTAAATGGTGTAGACAAATATAATAAGCTAGTATGTGTGTAAAACGGGTCGATTTAAAAACTCCTTTTTACCCCAAATGTTTTTAAAGCAAAATAAGTTTAGTCCACGATAATTTGTACATAACAGTAACACAATTCTTAGCTTAGTACTTTCTTATCGTTGTGATTAACTTTTAGTATATATATATATATTTTCTTATCGTTGTGATTAACTTTTAGTATATATATATATATATATATATATATATATATATATATATATATATATATATATATATATATATATATATATATATATATATATATAGAAAGAAAAATCAATACCCACAACAAATCTATCCTCAGAGAAAACCCACAACAATCCGAAAGAATGTGTAATTGTAGATCGAAACCAGATTGTCCGCTAAAAGGAGAATGCCTAAGCAACAATGTCATTTACCAAGCCACTGTGAAAACCAAGGATACGAAGGAAACATACATCGGCCTTACTGGGGATCGGTTCAAAACACGATTTAACAATCACACGTGTTCATTCCGTGACAACAACAAGAGAAACTCCACAGAGTTAAGCAAGCACATTTGGTCCCTAAAAGACAATAACATTAGATACGCTGTAGACTGGAAAATAATGGCCCGTGCAAATCCGTATTCAAATATTGGGAAAAAGTGTAATTTATGTATAATGGAAAAATATTTCATCATTTGTAAACCGGAAACTTGTACTCTAAACAAAAGAAACGAACTGGCTAGTGCATGCCGTCATGCAAACAAATTTTTAATTAAAAACGGTTAGGCTTTATGACTATGAACGATCGGTATATAAATGGGATATTTTAGTTTAATCTGATCATGCACCTGAAGAGAGAGGATCTAGAAAGGGCCTCTCGAAACAGAACTGTAGTGCTTTTCAATTTTTAATGAACATTCTTAGGTTTTAATCTTTAATTTTAATTTTAACTTAGCTCCACTTTGGTGTAGAGCACTATATGGCAGAAGGAGAAAACCAATTTGTATATATATATATATATATATATATATATATATATATATATATATATATATATATATATATATATATATATATATATATATATATATATATTGCTAGAACTTTTGTAATTTAACCTTTTAGGTTACAAAAAAGTGTTCAAGTCATTAAATTAAATTCAAATTCAAATAAGAACGACTTAGTATGGTTTAGTTTAGTTTAGTTTAGTACTTAAGAAAAAACCTTGGGCTTATATTAAGTCGTGTTTACACTACAAGCCTTGGCCTAGCCTTGACCAGGCCAAGGTAAATGTGGCGCGTTTACACCATTACACTATTTTTTTGAGACTGGCTCACTTTGGCCTAGAATTTTGTAATTAATTTTGCGTATTATTATGTGTTGTAACGTTGTCCGCTGGTTGTCCGCTAATCTCTCACTGTGGACATACGTTGCCATGAAAATATGGCCCAGGCTAGGGCCGAAAGTGTTTACATTTCCACAAGCCTAGGCTTACGCCTGGCCGAGGCCACCGGTTGTAGTGGGCCCAGATTTCCTGGGCTAGGTCAGGCCAAGGCTAGGCCAAAGTCTGTTTACATTGTCAAAATGTAGGCCAAGGCCAGGCCAAGGCTGGTGGTGTAAACACGACTTTTAGTACAATCAAAATAGAAAATTGGTCAGAAAAAATTAGTAAAAAGCCAAAAATTAGCGTATGCACTCTCTTCAGCAACCTTGATAACATACTAAAAGTCCTCATGTATCCTCTTGGAGCTTTCTCCATTATGACAAGTTTTTCGTTCGATTTCCCTAGTGAACTCCTATATTGTTAAAAAAGTGAAATTTCAGATTCATTTATAGGAAAAATAAGTTACATCATTAGAAAACTTACAAAAAAATACATATAAGACATTTAAACGGCTACCTTGATTTTGCGAGTTCTTCTTGAGTTATGAGCTGTTGGAAACCAATCTCGTTCCCGAGCCTGCGATCCTCGGGAAGGAACGCGAGGCTCTTGGATAATCCGTTTCAGGGAGGAATCTGATTGGCCGTTGAAATGGAATGCGTAGTTCAATCTTAGCCAGAATTCCTGGCTTCCGGCAACGGATTATCCCAGAGCCTCGCGTTCCTTCCCGAGGATCGCAGGCTCGGGGAACGAGATTGGTTGGAAATGTGTTGTTAGACTAGTACTCAGGATTTTTGCCAGATTTTGGCCTATTTGTCACATTTGGAACAGCAATAACTCGAAAACCGCTTGAAAAATTTAGGTGACTGTTTAAATGTCTTATATGTAGTTTTTATAAGCTTTCTAGTGATGCGAGTCATTTTTGTTATGAGTGAACTTGAAATTTCACGTTTTTTAACAATATGGGAGTAACAGGGAAATCGGAAAAAACCTTGTCATAATGGAAAAAGCTCCAAGAGGATACATGGGGACTTTTAGTATATTGTTCAGGATAGTTAAATTATTGCATCTAACAATTCTTAGCTTTTTACTATTTTTTTCCAACCTTGACCTTAAAATGAGCTAAAATTACTGAACTATAGTGGGTTGTTCAAAAGCTGGTTGGTTTTAATATGGTATCGCCAAAAGAAATAGTATATTTACCAAGGCAAGGATTCTTAGTACAAGGTCTGAACTCAACAGGTTCTCCTAGATGATTGCAGTTTCTTCCACCATACTTTGGCTCAGGGTTATTACATTCTCGCGTCCATGTTTCAAAACCTTCACCACAAGTTACAGAACATGAACTACTTAATGACCAGTTG
The DNA here is from genome assembly GCA_902702795.2 of Paramuricea clavata. NCBI lineage: Eukaryota > Metazoa > Cnidaria > Anthozoa > Malacalcyonacea > Plexauridae > Paramuricea > Paramuricea clavata. The sequence continues at coordinate 3,521 of CACRXK020016726.1, read as the reverse complement.
CCATAATTACCATCAACTGTACGAAAAGAAAAGATGCGTTAAAAAGTATCGAATTGGCTTCATTCTTAATGGTAGAGGCTATCCAGTCAATTATGAGATCTTCGTTTCAATCACCAGTCATTGGCAAATTTTTAGGGGTCTAATAGTAACATTTAGGGATATCACAATACAATATTATTCTATACCTGGTACACATTTCGGGATATCACAGTACTCCCATCTCTTGTTCCTATCTGTAGTAAAACACCAAGGTCGTTGTCCAGAGTTCTTAGGATTTCGACAATAATTCTTAGCGTTATTTAGTTCTGGATATGTTTTGTTCATGGTATGACGATGTGGACATTGCTCTGTCCATGATTGACACGGAATACCCGAGGATGTCACAGATATGTTGCCATGGTAACTGCTGCCGTTTAAGTACAGACAATCTACAAAGAAAAAGTAGTAATTAGACTGACAGACAGATAATGAGAGACTAAATGACCGACCGAATTATCAAAATTTAAAACAGACCGACCGAGCACGCTATGCAAGCTATGTTAACTTTTGCCTTTTGTACATGTGAGTCATGGGCTTGATTTACACAGTATTATTCAAGTTGTAAGCAGGTTGCATGCGACAGTTTTAGGCAAAAGTTGTGTTGTAGTCTAAGTCGACCTTCATGCTACAGGAATACAATTTTGTCAATTTAGTTAGCTAGTAAGGCAATGAGAGCTTTTCATTTATTTCTTTTTTATATTATTAGTCACTTTACAAATAATTACTCTTCAGAAACTGGACGTAAAACTGATCTGCTGACCGATTTACCGACCAACCAACCGATTTGACCGACAAACTAACCGAATAAACTGGATTGACCGACCTACCAACCGAATAAACTGGATTGACCGATCAACCAACCGATTGACCGACTAACCAACTGATTGACCGACTAACTAACCCATTGACCGATCAACCAACCGATCGACCGACTAACCAACCCATTGACCGACTAACTAACCCATTGACCGACCAACCAACCAACCAAATAAACTGGATTAACCGACCAACCAACCGACTGACCGACTAACCAACCCATTGACCGACTAACTAACCCATTGACCGACCAACCAACCAACCAAATAAACTGGATTGACCGACCAACCAACCGACTGACCGACTAACCAACTGATTGACCGACTAACTAACCCATTGACCGACTGACTAACTAACCCATTGACCGACTAACTAACCCATTGACCGACTAACTAACCCATTGACCGACTAACCAACCCATTGACCGACTAACCAACCCATTGACCGACCAACCAACCAACCGAATAAACTGAATTGACCGACCAACCAACCGACTGACCGACTAACCAACCCATTGACCGACTAACCAACCCATTGACCGACTAACCAACCCATTGAACGACTAACCAACCCATTGACCGACCAACCAACCGAATAAACTGGATTGACCGACCAACCAACCGACTGACCGACTAACCAACTGATTGACCGACCGACCAACCAACCGAATAAACTGGATTGACCTATCAACCAACCGATTGACAGGACTGAACGAGCGACAACTGATAGACTAACTAACCGACCGGCCAACCGACTGACTCCTGGACTGAATGACATATCGATGGACCGAAGATCAACTAACATACCTTCCTTTTCCAAACTTTCTTTCCTCTCATAATAGACACACTCAGGGGAATCTCCAGCATTTCTTAATGGTCTTTTCAAACAACTGAACCGATACGCTTCATCTGGATTCCCTGACAAGTAAAGATCTTTCCACGCCTTCAAAAACGTACTACATTCCTTTGTAAAATGAAGACACGAGTCCTTGCAAAATTTCTTCGATTTAAATGCACTTGTGCTGCGATCGCAACCCGGAAACGTATAGCGACAGCCATAAAAACGCACTTGGTCCATGCATTCGGGTGAGGCTGAAGCATTTGGCGCTTTTACATATACTTGGTCGTATTGTTTCTGCAACTGCCACAAATGGTCGTTCCAGTACTGTTGGCCACCCATAGACACATTAACGTATTTATCAAGTTTGAATCCGAAATGTTCACAAAATGGGTTGTCCAGTTTGATTACGGGTTGACAGTCACTGGTGTTGGCATGGACAGGCTCTTCTTCTGCTGGTAGACATGAACTAAAGAGAGAAGAATATTTCTTGAAACGATGGTGAAATAACTAAACAACTTTACTTTATCCTGAACAGCTCGTGGCTATCAAGCATACTGAAATCTTGTATCCTTTATAGCCACACACCGCGGTGGCTAAAGGCCCTGTCACACGTATGAGAGAAACGTATGAGAAGCGTATGAAAATTAATGAAATGTTTTTCATACGCACAAAAATCCTTTGAAATGCCAGCGTATGAGTACCGTACATCTGGCGTACCTCTAGCGTATTCAGCGTGCATGCTTAGAGTATGCTTATCGTATAAAGCATACGTCCGATACGCACAAAATTTTTGAGCATGCTTAAAAAAAATGTTCTGCCTCGCCGTATGCCACCGTACGCGACCGTGCTTGAAACGTATACAACCATGCCTAACGTACCCCTAGCGTATGAGTGTTATTTTTCATACGCTGGCATACGCTAGTACGATACGCAATAGTGTAACAGGGCCTTAAAAGGTATACTGAAATCTGGTATTCTTTATAGCCACACACCGCCCTGGCTAAAAGGTATACTGAAAATGGTATCCTTTATAGCCACACACCGCCTTGGCTAAAAGGTATACTGAAATCTGGTATTCTTTATAGCCACACACCGCCTTGGCTAAAAGGTACACTGAAATCTGGTATTCTTTATAAAAATAATAGTGTAACAGGGCCTTAAAAGGTATACTGAAATCTGGTATTCTTTATAAAAATAATAGTGTAACAGGGCCTTAAAAGGTATACTGAAATCTGGTATTCTTTATAGCCACACACCGCCCTGGCTAAAAGGTATACTGAAATCTGGTATTCTTTATAAAAATAATAGTGTAACAGGGCCTTAAAAGGTATACTGAAATCTGGTATTCTTTATAAAAATAATAGTGTAACAGGGCCTTAAAAGGTATACTGAAATCTGGTATTCTTTATAGCCACACACCGCCCTGGCTAAAAGGTATACTGAAATCTGGTATTCTTTATAAAAATAATAGTGTAACAGGGCCTTAAAAGGTATACTGAAATCTGGTATTCTTTATAAAAATAATAGTGTAACAGGGCCTTAAAAGGTATACTGAAATCTGGTATTCTTTATAGCCACACACCGCCCTGGCTAAAAGGTATACTGAAATCTGGTATTCTTTATAAAAATAATAGTGTAACAGGGCCTTAAAAGGTATACTGAAATCTGGTATTCTTTATAAAAATAATAGTGTAACAGGGCCTTAAAAGGTATACTGAAATCTGGTATTCTTTATAGCCACACACCGCCCTGGCTAAAAGGTATACTGAAATCTGGTATTCTTTATAAAAATAATAGTGTAACAGGGCCTTAAAAGGTATACTGAA
>CACRXK020016724.1:0-11140 GCA_902702795.2 Paramuricea clavata | reverse complement strand
AGAATTTGGGACAAAATTCCTATAGGAATTTTTCCTATAGGAATTCCTATAGGAATTCCTATAGGAAAAATTCCTATAGGAATTTTGTCCCAAATTCTTATAGGAATTTTTCCTATAGGAATTCCTATAGGAAAAATCCCTATAGGAATTTTTCCTATAGGAAAAATTCCTATAGGAATTATTTCTACAGGAATTCCTATAAGAATTTAATAGGAAGAATTCCTATAAGAATTCTCAAGTCTAGTCCCAAATTATTATAGGAATTTCCTATAAGAAAATAATTTATTCTAATTTCCTATAAGATTTTTGGTATTCCTGCAGAAATTCTAGAATCTAGATGAAACAATAGTAAATGACAGACAATGTTGTTCATCACTCTTAATTTTTTAATGCAAAAAATAGATATAAATATTAATTAATAAATACTAATTAATATTGCAAATATAAAAATTAATATGAGAAATTGGTTATACTAAACATTACAAATCAATTATAGTTTTCACCTATTGTGCCAAATTAATCGTTCTACCTCAATGCAATGCCATATGATGCATCCTACTTTATTATTTTACTCTGTCTAACTATTTTACTTTGTCTAATGCCAGACTATTTTACTCTGTCTAACTCCAGACAATTGTACTTGAATGTCAAGGGGAAAGAAATGTTGGCTCCGAATGGGTTAACTAGCCTATATTCCTATATATGTGTCTAGTTAACCCATTGAATCACATTGCGCCACGGTCTTAGCTAGGATTTTAGATCTTGGGCGTGTTTCTAAATGACCTGGGTGTGCGTATTTCTAGTTATGCTCGCCAACAACAGACAATGCCTGTGGTTGTTGTAGGCTTTGCAACCAAATACAAGGCTACGCGCACATTGCGTACTGACATTAAAATATTAAGTTTTTTCAGCAACTCTTGGGGGTATTTAAAACCATTTTATATAATACCATATGGTTCCCATTATCCATCAAAACATTAAAACATCACAGATCACTTTTTCCAATTTCATCAATTACAGTAGATTTTAGAAACTTTCTTACAACGAAAATGGGAAGAAATGCTGTCTGTTGTAAGCAGTAACACCTTATTTTATGAACCTACACGGCCTTATTTAATTAATTAATCCGCGTTCATTTTATCTAGCCGTGTTTTTCTATTTTTGGCTGCGATAACACGGCCAACACGGCCCTCTAGCTAAGACCCTGCATTGCGCCCTGATGCGCCTACTTTATTATTTTACTATAGTTTACTCTGTCTAACGCCAGACGATTTTACTCATCAGAGCGCTGGCACTTAATGGGCTAAACCATAGGTAATAACCATAATTGACATTTAAAGTTAAGTTTAAAACTGGCCTCAAAACATAGTCCTCAAATAAGTTCTTGTTCTTGTTTGCTTTTCTGTACTTTGCAACACTTTCCCATGTTGTTTATATTTGTCCTCATATGTTGACGAACCTCTGAGGCCTTACATCCATACTTTGTTGATAGCTGTAAAAAGACAAATACATTTATTTTATGTCTACCATTCCAATGTGTTTTGTTAACCCATTAAATATGCCCAAATGCACCCAATTTATTATTTTACTCTAAGTGGAGAGTCTAGCACTTTAATAGAATAAACACAGTAAAATAACAAAGTACTAAAAGTAGGGCACATTGCTTCTAAATATGCCACACAGCAGCTTTTGCAGTTAATTATTAACCTTTCAATGACCAACATTCATTTTGATGAGTAAAATCATCTGATAAATATCAAAGTACTGAAAGTGGGGATTGAGTGTTGCATCTAAATGTGCTAACGCCAAATAATGCAAAATAGTCTGGCATTAACAGGGCAAAATATTGAGCTTTGAAATGGAGCGCATTAGTGTGAATTTGTGAATTGGGTCTTAATGAGTTTACACAAAACACAGGGAGACAGCAAGGTAACCTATCAAAGTTGTCCACTCTCTTTCAAGTAAAATGATCTGGTGTTAGACAAGGTAAAATAAAAAAGTACTGAAAGTTGAGCACATTCATCTTAACAAGTTAGCATGAAATGTAAGCTAGCAGAGAGTCTGGTTAATTTGAATACCATCACATAGTTATGTTTATAAACTGTGGTTTAATTAATAGAAAAACATGGATAATTTTCCTGGCATTACACTAAAGCATGTCTAAAGGCTAACAGATTTTAATACATTGACTGGTGCAAGACCTCTCAAAATGAAAATTGTTTAATTTAAACAAAACATATGAATAAATACTGCTGCTGATTTGAGCAAGTAGTTAAATTTTCTATAGGCATGCATTAAATATGGCTGACAATTTACAATTAATCTGGCATATACAGTTGGCACTTGGGATATACAAATATATTAATAAACATGGATAAGTCTGATTCAAATATAAGACTTTTATAGTAGCATTTGTTGAAGTATAAATGCTATAAATATATTTATATCAGCATTCTAATTCCGTTTATATTGTCGCGGCAAATTCAAATTTTATCGAACCACATGCTCGAATTTCACAAATGAAGATTGGAGGTATTTCCTCTATAATTTGCTTTATTATAAATAAAATATAAACTTATTCTTACCTGAACATTATGCAAACATCCCTGATGTATTACTAGTGAAAATCCAGTTGAATCCCATCAAAAATAGTTCTATTTTGCACATAAACCATTGACAAACACTGACTTGAAAAAATATCGGAGGTGTGATGATCTATCCCTTGATGCTTTGCGCGCGTGGCAAGAAAACTAGACACCAGTCTGTCAGTCGCGCACATTGCGGTAATTATTCATTTAATCTTAGAAAATAAATATAGTCCCAGTATTAAATTCTCTATTAATAAATGTCTATGAGTAAAATATGATATAGGAATAGTGTAGTTGTATAAGAAATTAAAATTTCTATAAGAATTCTTATAGGATATGATAATGGTGAAAAAATTCCTATAAGAAATAGAAATTCCTGTAGGAAGGAGTTATTTCGTAAATTATATTTATCTGTATAATTTTTTATATAAAGTTCTTATACCCATGCATGTATCAGGCCATAGTGGTATAGGCTATGAATTTTTCCCACCATTTTCCAATCCTATAAGAATTCCTATAGGAATTTTTATTTTCTATAGGATTTTTTTTCACCATTTTCAAATCCTATAGGAATTTTCATTTCCTATAGGAATTCCTATAGCCATTTTCCAATCCTATAGGAATTCCTAGAGGAATATTTTTTCCTATAGGAATTTTTTCACCATTTTCAATTCCTATAGGAATTCCTATAGGAATTTTCAATGCCTATAGGAATTCCTATAGGAAATTTTAAGATCTAGTTCTAAATTTTAAGATCTAGTTTTAAGATCTAGATCTAAGATATTTGAATCAGACTTATCCAATTCCTATAGGAATTCCTATAGGAATTTTCAATGCCTATAGGAATTCCTATAGGAAATTTTCGTAAGGGAAATGACTCACCTATTGCCCATAAAGACACTTTTACTCGCGTTTCTGAGAAGAATTACTCAACCGTTGAGTAAAACATGCCAATTACTCAAATTGTGAGTGACTTTCCTCGCAAAATGAGTAATTTGACTCAAATCGAAAAGTGGATTTTTTGCAGTATAGCCAGGGGGGGAGTCGTGGGAGCTGTGGTTCCCTCCCCCCCGCCTTTGGAAATATTTATTTGCCAATATATATTTACTTCAAAATTAATTAAAGTAAAATTAATTCTAGATCTACTCAGTCTTTCAAGTATGCTTATTGATTACGTACCTAGTCTCAAACAAAACAAGCCAATTACCGTACGCGAGCTATTCTTGGAAAGTTGGTTACAAAACCATTATGTCACTACGAAAGATTGACTGGATCAACTGGAAACTTGAATGTGCATCTTAACCCAGTAATCCGAGATGGCCGAAGAACAAACCCTTAGCGTGATTTCGGGAAACTTAAATCTCAACATAAGTTTTCGCTGAAATCCACAAGGCCCACAATGACAGAAGAAAGTATTAAAGAAACAACAGAAGCAGCCGAGCCAGGCCCAAGGCCGGCACAATAGTAGAAATGCGAGAAGGCGTATCAAAAGGCGGCAGCAACTTCAAGCTGCCGCAGCCGCTGCTGTGCGTCCTGTGCTCAAAAAAGACCTGAGAGTTCTCCTCGAGGAGAAAAAAAAACAGGCAGCCCCAACCACAAACACAACGGCGGAACGCCGGAAAGGGTGCAAATAAGAAAAACATTACCGTAGAAAACCTTAATGCTGAGCTCGATGAGTACCACGCTCAGCATCGCCTATGTGGGCCAAGCCCCATGCTTTTGTAAAGTGGTTTGCTAACTGGTCAGTTTGTGTGGTCGGACAAGAGGATGTTTTATTTATTATTCATACATTTTGTTCTTTTAAGACAATTTTATTGAACAAATTTCTAGATTCCTGATTTTAAATATAGTAGAACTTATTTAGCATTTTAATATATTATATAGCATGTTCACAAACTGGAATAATTTTGTAAAAATAGTAACCGTAATGATTAAGTAATGATTCAAACTTGTAATAGTTCACTAAAAAGCCCTTTTGGGGAGTGGCAAATAAATACTACTACTACAACCCAGAGTATCACAAACGTGCTGCAGTCCGATGCCGTGAATTTGTAAGAAACTTCGAGAAGGGTACTGACATTTACAAGTTAATCAATTTTCAACACAATTAAAGACTTATGAAGAAAATCGTAACCGTCTTAAACCGATTGTCGAAACAGTTCTTTTCTGTAGTCAGAATAACGTTGTTCTTCGAGGTAATGATGACAGTGGCAAACTTGATTAAACAAAGCCAAAAGCCGGCGAATGAAATTTTAGGTGTCTGCTCAGGTTTCGTGCCATTCAAAGTGGTGATACTAATTTAGAAGAGCATATTAGATCATCCCCACGTAACAGATGCTACACATCTGGTAACATTCAAAATCAAATACTTGAATGCGTTGGAGCAGAGTTAAGGCAAACATTCAAACAGCTCTCTCTTTGCTTGTGCTATTACGATTGCAATAAGAAGACAATTTGAGAACACATTGTTTGCTTGAATATGAACAAAGAATATGGTTTGAATCCCGGCGATGTTGTTGTAAACCAAGACAATGGATACTTTTCTGCAGAGATGCGAAGAAGAAAATTAAAATGCGTTTGAGATTGAAGAGCCAAAACTTACTGGAAAGATAATTGGGAAAGCAATTGTGAAAGAAATTGAAAAATGTGGTGTATCACCCAACGCATCTGTTGCACAAAGCTGTGATGGCGCAATTGTCATGAGTTGAACAAATGTTGGAACATGCACTTATGTAAAGGAGCATTGTAAGTATGTAGAGTATTATCACTGCTCTGCCCACACACTCAATTTGGCACTCGTTAATGCGTCAAAGCTTCCCGTTACTGGCAACATGATTAAGCACTGTCAAAAATATAACATCCTTTCTAATTACAAGCAACAAGAAGTAAGTTACCTTAAGATGTGCTATTAACTTATCCACTGTTCACGATAGCAGCAAAAACCTTCAGTCATTGTGCGAGTCAACTCGGTTGAACGAGTAACTGCACTAGAAAACTTTGTATCAAATTACGTTCCAATTGTGAGGACAATGATAGCTGTCAGCAGATGGGAAGATCCAGAAGCCAAATCACAGGCTTCGTCGCTCATCAAAGCAGTGACAAAAAGCACTCTTATTGTCACTTTATTTTGCGTCGTTAACGTAACCAATAATATAGATATATTATCCAAGCGTCTACAGCAGAAAAACACCTCTTCAAAGGAAGCAATGACGGAGATTCAAGACATCATAACTATCCTCGAATAATTAATTAGTCGTGCAATCAATTATTAATGGCTTGTGTAATTTTGGCACATTTTTCAAATACCACTCTCGTAGTGTTAATCATTAATTGCACTCCTTCCGGCCACGTGATTACCTATACTTATATAGCATTGACATTTATATTACAGTGAACTATAATTGCTGATGTTTTATGATTATTGTACATTATTTTTGGTGCCCCCCCTATCCTTCTTTGATATTTTTCCCTATGTTGATGCAAGATTAGCTTGGGTGTGAGTCCGTAAGACCACAACCATGAGCACTCAAAAGGCAGTTGACCGACCTAGAGAAAACAAAAACTGTACATATGAAGGATTGGTCAGATGTACTTGAGGTTGCGGAAGGAAGAGGTATACATCTTGCCTGCTTGGGATGGGCCGAAATCTTTCTTTGGTATGAGCAGTTAGCTCCTTGCCACACAACACCTGGAGCAAAAACAGGTATGTTTTGCATCAATAATGACCTTTGTCAAGGCTGTCAAAACTTAAATCGTGATGGGATAATTTTATATTTGAGTTATATGAAACTTTTATCGATTTGTGTGTGGCAGACGATAACTGAAAAAAGTTTAACTCCCTTGCATTTGAGACATTTGAACTATTAAAATGGATGACCCCATGTGGTGGTCATCAAGTTCTGTGAATAATGAAGGCACATTAGATTACCCTGATATTTTAATTGCAGGAGTTGGGAAGACAGAATGCTGACCTTACAGCCAAACCGGATGTTCCTTTCCTACCCAACATTGCAAAGCAATATTGCAATGTTGATTGGCTAGTTGCTTCGAGCAAGTTGGTATCCTTACTTCTGCTAATTTACAGCAGTAAAACGTGTTTGCTTGCTAAGCAAAATATAGCAAATATTCTGTGCAAATATCGTGCTATTAATATGTATCAACTTGTTGTGTCATATTTAGACAACCGTTACGGTTGTTTTTTTTTCTGATGAAGCTATTCTTGATTATGAAGATCCACTTGATAGAATAAAAACAGCTGTACCGTATATACAAAGTTTATCCAAGCGAACGCATTCGTATTGCATACAAAGATGTCACACTTCCGTCTGGTGCAGGGCAAAATGAAGGTGTGTTCATAAATATTTTGCCTGGAAACCCAATGGTTCTCGGAGAAACATTTAGAAATGCTTGTCATTGTGGTGCCAAATCGTTCAAAAGGATTGAAATTAAATTGTGTGAGGTAGATTCTCCGTATGTTGCGAAAATGAAAAAGCAAAACACAAACACGACAAGCAGCTTCGTGGTACAACACAACAGAACAGCAGAGTAGTAAAGAACTGTTTCCGGAGACAAAGCAGGATTGAAAGATAAGTAAGTTGGAAGACATGAGCGATCATGCTCAACAATTACAAGACGAATTAGTTGCCGTAGATATTCAGCTAGAGGAACTAAAGGCCATGTTACACGGTTACACGGTGCAATTTTTCTTGCAACTTGCAATGCAATTCTACTCTTGAGGGATGTAAAATTGCCAAATACGAGTTTTCATTACACTCCTCCGATGTTTTCTCAACATATATCGAAAATTCTTCACTGATTTCACAAATTAACATCTCTCAAGAATAGAATTGCATTGCAAGTTGCAAGAAAAATTGCATTGTGTAACATGGCCTTAAGACGACCCCCGTTATTGAACCTCCCCAACTTGGACAGTACAAATCTATTGTCTGTGGCAAATGTCATATTCGTGGCCACCGAGCTGAAGGTAACAGACATAACGCAGCATGTACGAGAGAAGTTTGTACTTCGTATTATACTTGCGGACAAAATAAGACGCATCCTGAACATTTTGAGCAAATAAGGAACCTAACCAAAAAACGAAAGCAATTAAATTCGGAAGTCGAGACATTGAGCACCAACAAATGAAGTTTAGAAGCCTTTCAGTCAAAGTCTGTGTCCACTTTTGTTACGACAATGACTCCTCGTCTTTTAAAGGCGTTCCCAGACCGGTACAACACAACAATTACATCTGGAAAAATATTACTTCAGAAAGATCTGGCTACCCTAATGATCGTGTGTAACAATAAAATACCCATCTCTTTAATGGACAAAAGGGAATATTTTACAGAACTTCTTGAGAATCAGCAAAAGCAAGTTACTGCAAGTGATTTAAACTTCGACGCTCGCACGGCAAGTACTTCTCAAATCAATATTAACACTCACATTTCTTCGCCAGTAAGTAAGAAAGCAAAGCGTCATAAAACGAAAACAGTAGCAATGCCAGTGGAAATCTCGTCTTCGGACGACCATTCTACTGACAGTTCTGATACCAGCAGCGACGACAGTGAATCATTCGACGAAGGAAAGCGATCAAAATCTCGGCGCACAAAAAAAACATCGCCGTAAATATAAAATCAACGAAGAAAGACAGGCAATCCGAACAAAACTTTGTTACCGATTATAGCACTTCGACTTTAGACAATTTAGCAAATGCTGCAGAGCAAATCGACAATCGTACTTGTTTTACTATAGATTAATTTTGCATGTTTAATAGCGTAATTTGCTATTTAGTACCAGTGTTGACATTGTGTTACTAGTATTGTGCTATACAGTATATACTAGAACTATACTGAGTATATAGTATTTATTGACATTGTTTTGCGTTGGGCCTATATGCATGCCTTATAATTGGCAATGTGTAATGCATGTTGACATTGTGTTTGTATTTTCTATAGCAGAAAGTAAATCGTTTCAAAATTTGTTTTGCTGATTTTATGTCTGATTTTACACCTCAGGTTTTCTCAAGGCAACCCGAGGTATATTAGTCTGCGAACCCAGACGTTACTTCCCACAATGAGCGTGAGAAATGACATCTGGGTTCGCAGACTAGGGGTATATATTTAAATCAGACATATTTTCGTTCACTGGCCATGGGTTCAATGGGTGTAGCCACGCATGTGACGGAACAATCATGGATTACATTTAAAATAGATTATTTTTGTGACAAAAAATACGAAAATTCGCATCCAAATGGAACCCAATCGAAAGAAGCAGGTATAGTATGTAAATTTCAACTGGAATTGGCAAAATACTTACAACTCGTTCAAGACCAACACCTAAAATTAACAACGCTTAAGCACATTATAATAACGTTATTTCTATATTATAACGTAGTTTAGATATATGATAGACAGAGTTTAATTCGCTATCGAGTATCGTATATGTTTAAACTAAAAATCCACAGTGCCTGTAGAAGTTTGTGCACATGTTTGGAGTGATAACCTCTAAAGCGCAAAGAATTGCGAGTTCAGTAAAGTTTAAAGCAAAATTTTCATGCTTTCTGAGAAACGACTTGATAACACTAAAACTAAACTCGCAAGGGTTAAATTCGGGAGAATATGGAGGTTTGGCCAAGCATTCTTTGCAATTCTGCCTCCGCAAAATGTCTGTGGTGAAACAGACAGTTATCTATTACGACAATGTTCCCATGTGCTAACACAGGATTTCCGTAAAACTCACCTACAACTTGCATGCTTTCGTGGAAAAAATATAACATTTCCAAACCATTTGATGCTCCTAACAAGTTGTAGTGGGTTATGCCAAATCTGCTTTGCAATAAATTTATAGTGTAGTTACAATTGGACGTGTAACGTTTAACTTCTACAGCTCGCTTCCCCCTTTTAGCATGCCCATAATGGCGATTGCCTGTCGTTCTTTTAACTGATGATTCATCAAAGTGTACCCTCGATGGATCAACTTGGCTCATTAACATCGCGTACTCTATTGATTTTACTCGATTCTGTTCGTTTAAGGACTCTTGTGGCACGACTTTTAACTTTTTAAAAGTAAAATTTAAGTCTTTCCTGAGCACATCGCTCATAGTCGATTTCGACGGCAAATTTTCCAAGTTGCAAACACCATCGTTCATTAGTGCTACTTGTATCTCGAAAGCGGTAATGCTGGGTTTGGAAAGTTTTTGGAATTCGATGTATTCTACAACAATGGGAGTAGCAATTTGTCTTTCTTTTCCACCAGGCTTCAATGGGAACAAATGACCGCGCTCTGTGAACTGTCTTACAATATTTGAGACAGTCTTCGATGTGACACCAGTGCGAGAAGCAACAGCCAGGCACGGATTTTCTGCCCTCCAGAAATTATTTGCTCCCCACAAGAGGCATTTGGCACCGCCCCCAAAAGTTTTTGCACCCCTGCAAATTATATATATTTTGATTTGATAGTTTCATACTTGATTATTCTTACTACTAAATTTGTGAAATTACCAATATTAATATGGTCTCAGATCTCGCCATGTAGGCCTGGAAAACAAATTTTGTTAAACTTTTTCCTAATGGCCTTTCCGGGTGCCCCGACCAAAGCAAGCAGCAGCACCCCTCCCCCCAAGATATTTATCCACCCCCCGAATGAAATTCCGTCTCTGGCAACAGCTGAAAAACTTTCTCCAGCCAGCCAAAGATTTAACATTCGCTTACGAACGGGTAACGAAGCAATTTTGGTTTTCTGGACAGGCGACATAGCATATAAATATAATTGATATAAATACCGGTACTATATATAAATTTAAAATAAACCCTTGTAGTTGTACACTCAAATTTTGCGTGCCAAGTCAGTTGCAAATTTCCCGTGTTGATTGGTAATTGCTCCAGCCAATTACCGAAGGAATATTGCAACATTGCTCAGCAATGTTGCAATATTGAAGGGAAAGGAACATCCGGTTTGGCTGTAACAGCCAAGAACATTGCAGCACTCATGGTAGTGGATTTCCTTGTGGACTGTTTGTGCAGCCGATGCTCCAATCAATGTAATAGTTGGCAACTTATTTGACAATTTGTATTCAAGGATATTGTATTCAGAGATGCTTTGAGAAATAAACTTTTGAATACTAATACTGGTCAAATTAAAACTGCAAAATTTAATTACTATCGTATTTGCTTATTGTCTGGACTACCAACTACTTACTAATGAAATGTTCATGCAAATTTACATTTGTTCAGTGATTCCTCAACACTTACTCCCTTCACTATTACCATTAAGGCAGGGATGGATTTACTGGGGGGTGCACACCCCCTAGCCCTGGCCAGGAGGGGTGCAGGGGGGGTGCTATTTTTCATGATAAAGCAAAAAATTATCAGAGACAAAATGAGATTCAGTAATTTGAGTAATAACATGATGATAAGCGAACTGTGAACAACAATTACAATTCAAATACTGTAGCTAGACTTTGCAGTGGTTAAGCAAGTTGATGGATGTGTAAAGTCACTGGAAAGCAATTGCAACGTACTCGTCTGGAAAAATTTTTTCCCTAAAAAGTTGTC
>CACRXK020016723.1:0-11140 GCA_902702795.2 Paramuricea clavata | reverse complement strand
CCAAAGCGTTTTCTTAATGATTGCCTGAGACCACCTGTTTGTAGGAACCAAAATAACTCCAAGGGTGATACCTCTGTTAAGGGTTTTGCAATAGTTCCATACATTCAAGGTGTCACAGAACCAATCAAGAGAATCTTAAGTAATTGTAATATTAAGGTTGCCTTAAAACCCTATTTGACTTTAGGCCATATTTTCGCAAAGCCAAAAGATCCTGTTGAAAAAAATCAGAAGACTCATGCTATATATTCTATACCATGCAGTGACTGCGATAAAGAGTATTTGGGTCAGTCTAAACGCCAGTTTGGTACACGGCTAAAAGAACATCAAAAGGCTGTTTCAACTTTAGACAAGGGAAAATCAGCTTTAGCCGAACATGTATGTTACACCAAACACGAGATTGCGTGGGAAAACTGTAAAGTAATTACCACAAACAATCGCTATAGTCAAAGACTTTGCCTAGAAGCGTGGCATATAAATATGAGTCATCATGCTTTGAATAGGGATGACGGCGCCTATTTGCCAGAAGAATATATGCATCTTCTTAGCAGGTGACGTCATCCCTTGGGTATTTAAGAAGCCACGATCGTGGCTAAAAAGACACTATACATATTTCAGTATACTTTGAAGACACTAGACTGGAGTGTCGAAACGTTGGGTCTTGATTACAATTCGACTGGGCTTTGTAATCATTTATTTAAACCAGAGTAGCGAGCGAAACATGATTGATATACCTGGTTGCAGTGAACAAACAAACTTTAGACAAACTTATTTAACGGGGGTGAAAGGTCATTAATATTATGTAAAATAGGGCATAAAACAAACATTTAGTTCACAATTTTTCCCTTGTAAATCATGGATATTTATACAACCCAAAGCCAAACCAAGCGGTAAATTACAGAGTGGGGATTAAAAATGTCCAATAAGGTATCAGTGGTATACAATTTTTATTTTGCTGCAGTTAATTAATTGGCAAATTTTAGGGTGGCATGACCTTGCCCCAATTGTAGGCAACCAAAATCATACCTAATAAGTTTGTGGTTCCCATCAATGTGCCACAGGGAGCGAGGATATTTCACGTTGTATGAACGCCAACGTTTTTGCCAACGTTGCATTAGACCAATTGGATCTGTTCTCAGCAGTGAACATCTTATCCGGTCACGTTGCACACGCCATCCCTTGCTTTGCAGGTATCCTTTCATCATCCGTATACCAAAATTGGGATGATCACTTGATGTTTGGCGAACAAGTTCATCTAACTGATCATCACTAATATCACTAAATGTACCTTTAGATATGAAAACAAAGACATTTTATGCATATAGTTATCATTTGTATGTATAGGTTATAAACCAAGAACAAGGAATATAAGTCAAATATATTACCTATATCCTAAGTTTGAGGTTTATAACAGACTTATTTACTAGTTGAGGAGTTTTTCAAACAAAGTTTCATCAATCTCAAAAACTTCGATCATGATTTTTATAGTTTTGTCAATAAGTTTAATCTAATTATTTATTCACATGTTCTACGGTGTATCCTGCAGTAATGTACATCGAAGAAAACTGACTCAACCAGTAAATAAATCCAGTTAATAAAGTGATTATAAAACGAAATTTTTTCCTCATTTTTTATTATTTTATGGAAAGGGACTGCTCAAATGATGAAGAATGATGTTTACAGTTTATTTGTATCTCATCTCATTCCCAAGTTATCACACTTTCTAAATTTTGAGTTGTGACATCACAAGTATGGCTTGAGATAGTGGCAATAACAAGAAAGTCTGATATCTTTGCGACTATTTAATAAATTCAATGAAACTTGGCATACACACTTAGTGGGTGCAACTAAGTCAAATAATTTGGCTTGTTTATATGGTTGTTGTGGAAACACACTCGTCCCCAGTCCCTTCTCTTTCAATTTCTATATGATCCATTTCCAGCGAAATAAATAGCAATTCCTGACATTTTCGCTTATTAATATAATAGGTGTAGGTATTGGGATCAGTTTAAACAATTATAACATGCAAACATCCTCTGTACGAGGTGTACAGGAGGAAATTTGTGAAAGAAAGAGAAGAGACTGGGGACTAGTGTTTTGCCATTAGTGTGTTGCCATGACAACCACATTACCTGCCAAAAATAGGGTGCACCCACTAAGTGTATTAGGGAGTGGTCATCATTTAAGGGGAGGGAGGGGTTGGTAAATAGGGAAAATAAGGATTGAAAACTTTTTTGACCCCCCTCCAGACTGAAGGCAAACTTTTTGTGCCTCCCCCCTCATAAAAGTAGAAATGTTTCTAACCCCCCCCAATTAAAAAAATTAGTAGCAATGAAACAGGTGCATGTGTGTTGCACGTAAAGTTAGATATTAGGACAACCTGTTTAACATAGCTCATGTTTTAATATATATATTTATGTGTTACTACTTTGCAATGCAACATTTGTCCTACCATAAAATATGTGAAATGATTTGAACACAGGGCTTTTTTAAGAACTTGTCTGGGGGTGGGCATATACAAAAAGGGACCATACTATACTGAATGTGGAGAAATGACAGATGGTTGTTGGTGACAAAAAGTTTGGGGGTATTCTCCCCCAGAAAAGTTTTTGTATTTTTCCACCCCTAGGACTGAAATGTGAGCATTTTCTGAAACAGATTTTTGGATATACTGTTCAGCATTAAATTGTGCTTTGATAGACTGAATCTGATCAGTTAAGCATAGACAGATTTTGTGGGGGGGTGGGGGGTGCTACCCCCCTAATATTAGCTATAACCCCCCCCCCCCAACAAAATGTCCACCTCTCCAAAAAAATTTTCAACCCCCCCCCCCAATATTTGGAATAATAAAAAATAATTAAATAATCCACTACAACGTGCAGAGTGTTGATGATACAAAATAAATGTAGGAGTACACTCGAATAGAAAGCAATATTATTGGAGCAATTGTAAAGTTTTGAAACTCTATTATCTCCCCTGAATAGAGTTTGCAGTGCCTTGTCATGCAAATAGCTTGCTTGCAAGGAACGTTTGGAATTTTTACGAACACTATTTTTAGTTTTTAATTCTTTTATACGGAAATAGTCTTGCCTAGATTTAATCTTATGCCCCAAATATTATTTACATCGGAGTTGCATCATAAATTGTACTCGGATTCAAATGACACAATGTCAATGACTTTTTAAAGTGAAAGCATATTGTGTATTGGTCTATTGGGTTTACACTTTTACAGGTTCATTTAACTTTAACTCTCTCAAGTCTCAACAGACAATCGGACAGGCCAAATCCATTGATATGACAACTTCAAAAAACGTTTTTTCGAAGCTAGAAATCATGATTTTTTCCAGGGATACTTTGTTTTCTGCTCTCTAGACTCCCCCTTGTGGCTCTAGTGCTCCACCCCTAGAATATAGACCTTACTGGGGTTTGGTGACACTTTGTGTTGCTTCAGTCACCTGCTCACGGCTCACCTCCCTGAAATTTCTGGCACCACCCCAGTAAAAAATATGAAAATGCATCTATGCAGTTAAGTGTGGTATGTTTATGTAAATACCACAACTGGGTTACTCAGGGGGTTGAAAGCTTGTTAAACTTAGTGGGCCTGACTCCCACAAGGTGTTACCATGGTTGGTGCCGAGCAGGGAAATTTTGAAAATTCTGAGTCTCTAGATCGTTGGAAATGGCGTTTTCAGAGTCGTCTTTTTAGACATGGTATTTAAGTTCAAACATTTTTTTGATCCTCCCCCCCTTTCTCTGTGTTAAAACTTTTTTGACCCCCTATTTATAAGGGTATTACTTTGTTTGCCCCAACCCCCTCCAATTTCCCCCCCCCCCCTCCCATAAGTAATGACCACTCCCTCGAAGTTTCATTAAATATTATTAAATACCCACTAAGATATAAGACTTTTTTGTAATATTGCCATTATCTCGGGTCATACTTGTGACATATAAATATAGAAACTGCGACAACTTGAGAAAAAGATGAGATATGAAGAGACTGTAAAGGTCATTCTTCATCATTCCAGCAATACTTTTTAGAAAAACAATAAAAAATGAGGTAAAAATTTCGTTCCATAAGCACTTTAATTTAAAATATCTTCAAAATATATAGCACGGGGTTTACAGATTAATACCTTTGTGTGCATGGGATTGCAATTGTGAGGGTGGGCAGCTCCAGAGGTTTTTATGAGTATAAAACAATGCTCAAGACAAGAGTTTTTATTGACAAGAGTTTTTATTGTCAAATGTCAAACTTTTAAGTAAATAAATAATACTACAGCAATGAGTACCTGCAATAGAAAGTCCAAACATTGCCATCCTTCGTTCAATTGTTCGTTGGCTAACTCCGATCACCTTGCTTATATCGGCTACTTTAAATCCCTTTTCTACAAGAAACGATAATTGGTCTTCATTGATATCGAAACTTGGTCGGCCTCTCCTTCCACAGTTTACTACTGGCACTGTTTCGCTACATTCTGGGTTCCCGTTGTTTGCTTGGTCAAGATTAAACAAGATATTTGATGCTTGTTGTACACGTTCAACAACTGAATCATCGACATCCAAATTCACGAGCAACCGTTGGAGATTTTAATAATCGATTTTAATAATCGATCTTTGGAAATCGATCGAAGTATCTCCTGACTGCATAAATCTATCAAGGATATTAATCACGCTATGAACTGCGTCCAACAGATATTGTTTGTCATCATCGTCCATTTTTGCTCGACTGTACTATAGTATCAGTGTATTTTAATTATACCATAGATTACATGAAGAATTTTAGGAAATAGAACATCGGTAGCAAGCCCGCGATATATGGTCACAAAACTAGCCCGCGATCCATGATATATTAGTGGATTGCGGTTGGAAAAAAAAAGTTGTGTTGAAAAAAAAAAGTTGTGTTGCAAATAAAAAGTTGTGTTGAAAAAAAAGTTATGTTGCAAATAAAAAGTTGTGTTGAAAAAAAAAGTTGTGTTGCAAATAAAAAGTTGTGTTGAAAATAAAAAGTTGTGATGAAAATATAAAGTTGATTTTTGGCGGGGATGGGACACCATACAAGAAGGTCTATTTTTCCGTATATGAGATGCTAAAATTTCATAATTTTGCTCATGGCGTATAACGGATATGTCGGCCATTTTGAAGGCCGGAACGGACACTTTCCCTGCTCAAATTTTGGGCACCCCTTCCATTTCGTACTACCCACATCCTAATGAGTATCTGTGCCAAGTTTCAGAATGTGATCACGATTTGAACGATTTGCCTAAAATCGGTGCCTTAGCATGCAGCCCTACTATAACAGAAAAGGTCACGAAACGACCGTTTATATATACTGTTTCCCATAATTGGTTAATCAATTACCATTGACTCTGTTCGCATCATACTAATTGTTTCGAAATATTCAAATTCGGAAAAGAAAACAACCTATTTTTAAAACTATAAAACTTGTTAAAACAATCTATATATATAGGCTATGGAAATTGTGTGTGTATAGAACAAAATAATTTTCTCTTGTTTCTAAAACTTTCACCTTTGTTGTTCATAACTTATTACTCATTTTTATTTCTCAAGGATATATACAAAAGGTTAATTTAATTAAATTTGCAACGTTTTGGACATTTTAAATGTCCGTCTCCAGGCGACAATTGTTGTTAACGTTATATTTGTTATATAGGAATATAACGTTAACAACAATTGTCGCCTAAAGACGGACATTTAAAATGTCCGAAACGTTGCAAATTTAATTAAATTAACCTTTTGTATATATCCTTGAGAAATAAAATTGAGTAATAAGTTAAAAATAATTTTCTATGAGATGTTTTCGGTTTTCTGACGACCGCCATGATAGCTACTGACGATACACTAATACATGGCCGTGGCGCTGGATTTTCAGAATCCAGACCAAAGCACAGAATGATGCCATAATTTGAACTCTCGGTTGTTAATAAAATGAAATTAGTGAAAATGAACAAAACGAAAGGGTGGAATGATTTAAAATGGATTTGCTATAATTTAAATCGCTTATCAGGATTTTGGGCATATATACATAGCTACACTCGATATAACTATAAGCGCTGCGCCTGAATCCCGAGACCGCAGCTTCCATTCTAGACTTTCCCAAAGTCCTTTCCAGTTTTCGCGGTTCGTAAGTACGCTTGGAAAGGACTTTTCGCCCTTACAGCACGCCAAATCTACCGGTGGATTTTTTGACCGGGGTGTGACTGGGGGTATGTCATTATTCTAGCCAATAAGAAGCGCGTATTTAAATTATTTGAATTAATTATTCAAATATCTTTACAGTAATTAGGCTTTCGATTTATTTAATACAAATAAACAATAAAACAAAGTCATTTCAAAGTATAAAATATGGTTAGTTCTCGCAGATGCAATAAAATATTGGCAACAGAGGTGAACTGTTGTTTAACTGAGTTAATTTTCTAAACTGAAGGGGTATTTTTGTCCCTACAAGAATGGCAAACAACATTTGTGAGAATGTTTAATAATAGTGTAGTTTCACTACAATGAACTATTCCAATTACTACTGTAATAGTTAAATGTTTTCGCAAACATTCATCTTTTTATATTCAGGAAAGAATCGCCGTCGCTTATCTACATCTTCCATGTCTTTGCCGCATTGTAACACAACATGTCATGGAATTTGGAGAAAGATCGTCTTGAAAATATACTAATATAGTCAGAGAAAGAAGTGCAAATATACCGTAAATTAATACGGCATTTTAGTCTAAATTGATAGCACTATTTTCGCTTATGTTATTAACAGTTATTGACTTATTGTCATTAGAAACTACTGTGTTCTCAAATTTGAGCCGAGCGGAAATCTACGATCGAAAAGTCAAAGGAAAGTCTGTTTACAAAATTGAGTTGAAATCGACAACTTTTGTGAAACTTAATGCGTAACTGAATTAACTGTAATAATTTTCGCGCCAGAATTTTTAATCAGATCCAAATTCCTGCAAGGGAGACAAGTCGATCTTGCGGCCCGCGGCTTCGCCGCTCACCGCTCACTATTCGAGATCGACTTGTGGGCAAGTCTACTTCCATTCCTGAGGCCTACCTTAGATCTATAATAAATGTATGAAATTCTCACTCGAAATTTCTATTTACAAAAGGCTTCTAGAAGTATAATTACTGGATTGCAGATGCCCAAGATCCTAATTTCTTATATTATACTGTTTCGTTTTGAACTTGGATGTATACTCGTTAATATATATGGAGTGTAAAACCAGAAAAGTTGGTTGGATCACTTCTACTAATTCACTATTTCAATAACTTAATGTATTATATGTTTTCGGGTTAAACTTTGATATACACTCGTTAATTTCTAGCATGTTAAACGTTACGTTGGTTATAATTATGTGTGGCTGATTGAAAATCTACTATACCTGTACTATGCAGTATTTTGACTTCGTGGCAGAGCGGGAAACCAATACTAAATAACTGAAAAGGTCACGAAACGACCGTTAATTTATACTGTTTCGCATAATTGGTTAATGAACCTTTGACTCTGTTTCATTAGCTAGTTGCACATGGCGCCTTAATAGCGCGGAAAACTATAATGGATCTTAGCCTATCAGTATACTAATTGTTTTGGAATATTCAAATTCGGAAAAGAAAACAACCTTGTTAAGACAATCGATACATGTGGAAATTGTGTGTGTATAGAACAAAATAATTTTCTATGAGATGTTTTTGGTTCTCTGACGATCGTCATGATAGCTACTGGCGATACATTCATACATGCATGGGCAAGGCGCGAGCTTTTCAGAATTCAGGAACAAAACGATTCCATTTGTACTCTTGGTTGTTAATTAAATGATATTAGTGGGGGAAATTTAAAATGCACAAAACGAACGGGTCGAATGATTTATAATGGATTAGCTATAATTAAGTAGCTTAATAAGGATTGGAAAATGATTGGAAAATTATCAATGTCGACCTCGATAATAATTTCGAATGTATCTGGTGCGAAATTCACACTATGAATAGTTCATACTGCGATCTCTGTGGTGTATCATCCACCTGAGCCAATTTACAACGAATCTGATTTGCTTAATTTTTTTCTGAATACTGTGAGAAGATTCTGTTATTGCAACCTAATGCCAAAATAATTATTGTTGGTGATGTAAATCAACTGCGCATGCACGACTTTTGCATTCAGCACAACTTTGATCAAATCGTGAGGAAACCTACTGTACTAGAGGTTCTCGGATACTGGATGTTTTCTTGACAAATATCCCTCATTTATGGAAGGTTCCTATAGTTTTTAGATGTTTGGTACGCTCTGATCATTCTGCGGTTGTTGTGACTCCGCAGCTACCTGTTAAGCCTGAGAGAAAATTTGTATATTTTCGTGATGTGAGGTATCACCGAAAAATAAAAATGGAGAATAAATTGAAGGTATATGACTGGAGCCGGATTTACGATGCCAACACTGACGATGTTGACGAAGGAGTCGAGTTGTTGAATGAAACTCTTTGTAATATGTTCAATGAGTGCTTTCCCCCGATTAAAGTCAAATGTTAAAACAAGCGGGGACATGAATGGTGGATCACGAGTCGACATTTTGACTTTAATCAACTAAAAAAAAAAAAATAATACGAAGTAATGTACGAAATAGGGAACTTATGAGAGGCGCTGATACTGACCTAATTCAACAGAAGAGAAATAAACTTATATAAAAGAGCATGTGAAATATAATAGAGCGTGTATATATATAAAAGAGCGTATATAAAAGAGCGTGTGAATTAAACAAGTCACATATTATTAGCACTGATGAAGATCCGGGCTTACGGATCGAAAGCTTTGAAGTAATAAATTTACGTGGTGTTTCCACAAACAAAAACAATTACATTTTATCGCCATGCAAACATTCAAAGTACTTATTACGGACCTCTATGGAGAGTGTATACATTCAGCGTTTAAAAGACTTGATCGGCTTACCAATCAACGTTCAAGATTGATTAACAACCTCGCCTTTCTGAAAAGGTGTCGAGACAACAAGGTTGTTCCTAAAGGATTACGCATCTCAACGCAATATCATACTAAGTATGCGCGAAAGATCTTGATGAAAGCCGAGTTGGCACTAGTAAGAGAATGAATTGCTTGGACTCAGGGCGCTTATATAGAGGGCGGTGAAACACGCTGATGTCGTGCTGATCGATGTGTGATGCGGAAAAGGACTGGCACGAGCGTGCTTTTCGGCAAAAGTTGACAAGGAGCGTGATTTTTCCTGCTGTTGTATTATGGCTGTTTTTTCATTAACTACGAAATTCTTAAGGATGTTTTTGCACTGTAACGACGAAGTAGTAACTAGTGTATCGTACGAATGCTTGTTTGGCCTGTATAGTTGAATTTTGAAAGAAATATTGAGGATAATGAGTCGGGCTTTTGATGACTTCAATGACGGGAAATTTTCAAAACAGCATTTGGGCATGTTATCAAGTCGTCCAAACTTCGAAATTCAGTTGATGGTAAAGATTATAATTATGTGCTTATCTCCAAAAGTTTTCATAAGACTCGGAGTTGAGCAATTGAATACGCGTTCCAAACTATCTTTGCATTTTCCAAAATTCATTTTTTTGGCTATTTTCCTCTCATTTTGCAGATTTTGTGCTAATTTTCCGCAAAATATAAAAAAACGTTTTAAAAATGTTTGAATGGCTTTGTACTATCTGTAAAATAAGTCGAAAAAATTGATATTTGAGAAAAAAGCATGATGCAAAATCACGCTTAAAGCGTGAAAACTGTTTCCATAGAAAAACTCGTCAACATAAACAATCGTTTTCGAAAAATCTTGCTGACCTTGAATTTTTTTCTGCAAAAATAGAGGATACGGACTACCAAGAATTACGAATAAGCAAATTACAATACATTATCTTGGAAATGTGAAAATATAGATGCACCTTATCAAGCAGCATAAAATTTTAAAGACAATGAGATGCTTCAATTGAAATATACAATTTCCGAAATATACCAACGATTTCTGAAACCCTGTATACCTCGAATATATTTAAAAGTTAAAACTGCAGAGACTGGTAGTCCAAAGTATCAGAAATTCTGATACTTTTGAAATCGTCTGTATCTCAAATATACTTAAAAGTGCAGAGACTGGTAGTTCAAAGTATCAGAAATTCTGATACTTTTGAAATCCTCTGTATCTCAAATATACTTAAAACTGCAGAAACTGGTAATCCAAAGTATCAGAAATTCTGATACTTTTGAAATCCTCTCTATCTCAAATATACTTAAAATTGCAGACTGGTAGTCCAAAGTATCAGAAATTCTGATACTTTTGAAATCCTCTGCACTGTATGTCAAATATTCTTAAAATTGCAGACCGGTAGTCCAAAGTATCAGAAATTCTGATACTTTTGAAATCCCTTATATGTGAAATATACTTAAAACTGCAGAATGGTAGTCCAAAGTATCAGAAATTCTGATACTTATGAAATCCTCTGTACTGTATGTCAAATATACTTAAAATTGCAGACCGGTAGTCCAAAGTATCAGAAATTCTGATACTTTTCAAGTCCCGTATATGTGAAATATACTTAAAACTGCAGAAACTCGTAGTCCAAAGTATCAGAAATTCTGATACTTTTGAAATCGTCTCTATCTGAAATATACTTAAAACTGCAGGCTGGTAGTCCAAAGTATCAGAAATTCTGATACTTTTGAAATCCTCTGCATTGTATGTCAAATATACTTAAAACTGCAGAAACTGGTAGTCCAAAGTATCAGAAATTCTGATACTTTTGAAATCCTCTGCATTGTATGTCAAATATACTTAAAACTGCAGAAACTCATAGTCCAAAGTATTAGAAATTCTGATACTTTTGAAATCCTCTCTATATCAAATATACTTAAAATTGCAGACTGGTAGTCCAAAGTATCAGAAATTCTGATACTTTTCAAATCCCTGAAATGTGAAATATACTTAAAACTGCAGAAACTGGTAATCCAAAGTATCAGAAATTCTGATACTTTTGAAATCCTCTGTATCTCAAATATACTTAAAACTGCAGAAACTGGTAATCCAAAGTATCAGAAATTCTGATACTTTTGAAGTCCCTTACATGTGAAATATACTTAAAACTGCAGAATGGTAGTCCAAAGTATCAGAAAT
>CACRXK020016722.1:0-11140 GCA_902702795.2 Paramuricea clavata | reverse complement strand
TGTAGTCGTGTTTTATCACATATAAAACACTCCGCTACGCGTCGTGTTTTATATGTGATAAAACACTCCTACGCGTGCTTTAAATAGTACATAAAGCAAATTTTGTAAAACTTTATAATAATTTGGCGCTGTGATGTACTTTCTGGAAGGGTCATTAACCTGAATATAACTGGAACGCTACAGTCCAACTCGAAATTTGAAACCAAATTTGAAGGCCAGTCCCAGTCTTTTCACGCAAGCGAAGAGCGCTCAATCAGTCAATCATGATATAATTAAACACGCGGATCTTAAAAAAAAGATAGGCAGTTTATCTGAAGGTAGCGTTCCAGTTCAGTGGGGAGGGTGTGTTTGCCGTATCAGTGAACGATATTATAGGGTGTCCCAAAAAAAACCCAAACTATTGAAATAACGTATTGTTAGAATGTGAATGCCCTAGCACCAAGCTGAACGCAAAGATGGGTAAAATATTGACAGGGTGCATACATCAAATATTTACTTATTAAGAAATTCAAATATCTTTGTAAAGAGCAAAATTTTCTGCTCTTGAGGATTTAAAGTGTGACGTGGCCAATTTAGATCACTCTGTCTTGGGTACCCTGTAGAAAGATAGTCACGTGACGAAGCAGCATGCTTGAATTTTGTACTTTTTACTAGCTTTATTAAAACGATACTTAAACCAACAAAATGTAGTATTTCGCGTGATAGTTGAACTCGTAACAAAAGCAGCTTCTTAAACAGTTTCTTTATGCATAAAATTTACTTCTGTCAAGCTTTATGCACTTGTGGGATCAGCGGAGTGCTGAGGCATTCAAATTCTAACAATACGTTATTTCAATAGGGACACCCTGTATACGCAATACTATCAGTGAATGTTATATAGAACGTTTGTAAAGAGGATGGGGACTTATTTTTTCAGCACTTTTGGACTGGGGACTAATTGGAGGGAAGGGGGTCTAAATGCAGGGATAAAAAGTCTGGGGGCTAAATAGAGGAAATACGGTAACCTCATGCTTAGGGCTTCTGCACGGAAATTTAGGACAAAAAGTTCAACGAACTGTCGAACTGATCATCGAAAATACGAGACCTTAAGCTGACCGCAATTAAGATTTATTTTAGACTGAGCGCCAGCTAAAAACTATCCTTCAGAAGGTCATTAGTAACCAGTCCTAATTTTTTTACATCCGGTGTCCCAGAAAGGTTTAATCCAGCGCTAGTGAAATGCGGGGTAAATAAGGTATTTGTTATCTATGTTCATCATTTACTATATATATTTTACGTGATTATATCACAATATTAAAAAAGTCTAAGCTGTATGATCTACCTTAAAACAAGACGACAAAGTTTCCCATACTAAATTGCATTTGATTGGTCTAATGGGAAACTGCAGAAAGTCATCGAATACATCTAACTATTAAAATTATAGAATTACGTGCTAAGTGTTTTCTAACATGCAATTTTTCAAAAATTAATTCATTATTTAATTTATCAATTCATTCATTATTTATAATTTACATGTATTTACCGAGACCGAGGGAAATAGCGTGATTTTGAGACCTAAAAACTGACGGGCGATCAAAGGGGTCACAAAAAGCTATTTTACCCAGGTTTCAGTAAATATAGATATTTGTTTTATTTCAAGTGCCAAATGACAACAAGGAATATAGTCGAAGCTATGCGCGCATAATGCTACGCGCTCCGATATAATTCCGCAAATGGTGTATATATACCAAAAATACACATCTCTCCTACTAGTCTCTTCACAGACTGTACCTTAATTCGTCAGTTCCAATCAATTTTATGTGACACATCTTTAAAAATTCTTTTTCTAAACTGTCGCTGTTAAAAATCAACAGATAACCAGAAATTAGATGCATGCACTGGTCAAGAGAAAAAGACAGAATGTTATTTTGATAACATTAATTTATTTTAGCAGACACTTGCAAAACAACAGCAATAGAAAGTTTTTCAACAGTGATCCTTACACGAGAATTTAGAACACATTTAGAACCTTGCTAACCAACACATCTCATAATCATTAATAATTTATAAAAGGAATTAGCGAACTATATATCACTTTATTTTGGTCAAATGATGATAGTGGATACCTGGTGAAGTGTTTTGATCCAATCCAAGAACTAAATTAATTCAGTGTCAGAAAAGGATCAGAATGCAGTCTTACGGCATTAGGGACAATGATATACAGTCGAACCCCTATAAACGAACCTCAATGCTATTAAAACACTATGACGCAGACACCTCCTTTAAGCAGAAACAATTGTGAACTCACAAAGGTGTGCGTTGAAATAAGGGGTCACCTGTATGTCTCAAATTTGGCGGACTGGATCAGATTTCAAGTCCTTGCAGTGTGTCCTCATTTCCGGATTCAAAAATTAAAATATAAATTATGCCAATGTTAAAAACCTCCTTTTATTTATACTTACTTTCGCTGCGGTTCAATTTCCCCATATTTCCAGGGATGGTGTTGGAAATACTTGTCTCATTGGAAAAATTCCCACTTGTACTGGGTTCTCCAGAGTCCAGGTATTGGCTATCCGACATATTCGAGTGAAGGAGAGACGTTTTTGTCCCCTCACAGTGATCAGCTTTCACTTCCACCGAGTTATTGTCTCTGATCAATGTGTCACAACAAAATTGAGAAGCAGATATCTTGGCCTTGGCTAGCTCTGCAAACAACATGACACACTTGATGAAATCGCATTCTTCGAGACATGAATTTGTGAAATCGGAATGGCTGAAATATAATCTAGTAAGGTCTGACTTTTGGAGATCAGGAACTTGCCCTGCAGATGCTGTCGATAGATGGGTTGTGCAAGATGATGCTCAGAAAGGGCTAACTCTTTTTTTTCAAAATATTGGCTAGTTAGAGCTTTTTTCGGTGTTTTTGCGATTACCAATGAAAGCATTCAAAACCTTTGGACAGTGAACACTGTACTAATATGTGTATTGGATGGTAAGTAGAAATTTGATTTCGAGACTAAGTGTATTGAGAATCGAATCAATACCAGATTCGCTTAACTCACAATACGTTTAGTAATGATAAAGGACAATGATATATTATTATAAAACTTCAAATTCGGATCGGACCAGATTTCAAGTCCTCGCAATTTGAAGAAATAAAGTATTCGGACTAATAATCTGGTGCTCATTCTGGCTTGGTTTCAAAATATTATGTCAATTTTAAAATCTTATTTACTTGTGCTTACCTTCGTTGCAGTTCAATTCCCTGTTCTTTCCAGTGATGGCGTCGCTAATATTGGTTCCATCCAAACAATTCGCACACAAGCTGTTTTTTACAAAATTTAGGTATGCGCCTTTAACATTCGAGTAAAGGAGAGACGTCTTCGTCCACTCGCAGTGATCAGCTTTCAGTTTTTCCAAGTTACTGTGACTGATTAATGTGTCACAAAATTTTGAACCAGACATCTTCGCCCCTCCTAGCTTTACAAACAGCATGACACACTTGGTGAAATCACATTCTTCGAGACATGAATTTGTGAAATCGGAATGGCTAAAATCTGATCCAATAAGGTCTGACTTTTGAAGGTCGGACACTTTCCTTGGTGAATGTGGTCGATAGACGGGTCGTACAAGATGATCCTCAGGAAGACGCAACTTACTCTTCAAAAAATTGGCTAACGAGGGCTTTTCCTTTTCAAGCTGATTGAAAGATTCCAAAACCTTTGGACACTGAATTAAAATGTGTAGTGGATTGTAACTGTATAATTTATTTTGAGGTTTATTGTAATGAGAGTCAATTTCAGATTCATCAAAGTATTGGCCACTGGTGCAATTTTCATAATTAGAAGAACAGTCTTCGCACAACTTTTCGCGAGTATCTTCATTGGTTGGGGTTTCATCCGTCGCAGCTGTTTCACCTTCACTGTTTTGACTAACAGATTTCTTTGCTTCAAGAAACTGGCCGCGATAACCATATTTGCATGTTTTACTAGCTTCGTTTGGTTTAATAAAATGCTTAAATTCCGCGCCATCCTTTCCGAAAATCATTCGTCGCAAGCCAGGTTTTCGAAACACATTTGGAGCAGACCACTCAATATCCTTCGTTCTTGTAAGTATTTTTTTCTTTTTTATTTTGCCATCTTGTAGTACTTTCTTAAGTAAAGTGTTTCTGTCGAATGTATCGTCTTTTTGTAGATCTAACATCAAATCGACCGCAGACTCCGCCAAAATTTCAACTTGCTTATCACCTCGCAGTTCAAATAACTGGGACTCGAAAATACGAGATAATTCTTTGGCAACGTCCTTCACGACACAATTCAAATAAGATGAAATTTGTGCTTTTTCTGTTGCTGTCTCAAGCACTTCCTCGACTACTTTAGCGTTAGCTTGTTGATAGCGTTTATCGACAATCTTAACAAGAAGAGTACCACCAGCTACAAACGCTGCGGCGAACGATGCTGCCCCAGCAGTTGGAATACTCATTGCAGCTGTTATGCCACAAGCAAGGCTGGCAATAAAAGTAGTCGTTGGTCCAGCAACGTCCACGATCGTTGTGGCTTTGCCTCCTTTAGGATCCTCTGCAAATTCTTTATTAATCTCCATTTTCTTCTGGGCTGCGGTTTCAACTGTCTTTTCGAATAATTCACAACGGCACATCATGATCTACATGTAAAACACACTTTCTGTGAACCGGGGAGCTATCACACCTCATAATATTTTTTTAATGAAAAGATCCCAAACATTTAATTACCTGGCTTATTTGATTGTTATTTATTTGAGCGTCTTCTGCACCAGATGAAACATTGCGTTCTGTATTAACAGAAGAACAGTATAAATATGACGAGCAATTGGTTAGACAAGGTGCATGACACGGGACCAGAGTGCATTCACCAATAACACGCATGCCGCATATTTTTCGAGTGTGTATATATAGGCCGCATGTTAAACCTAATATGCGGAGAAAAAAGTATAAAAGTAACGCGCAAAGTGATAGGCGAATTTATTGGCGCAGAGAGAATCGAAAGACAAATTTCGGCAATGCGAATGGTTGGCAATAACGTTCTCCACAAAGAGTAGGAATCAATTCGCCTAGTAGAAACCGACATAACCTACCTTGCGGTGGTTCAACATCAACGACGGGTTCACGAATTTCTGCGCTTGGCTGTGGAACAAATACAAAAATCAAACATTGAAAGACAAAAGAAAAGAGCAATGTGACTTAGGACCCAATTCAGTTAAAATGTAAACTGACTAATACAAATATTCAACTGGTCAATTTAATAATCTGGCTCCTTTAACAACTACGTCAACTAGCCCCTCCCTGCTATTGTAAATCCTAAAGAGTCCTGGTCAACCACAATGCAATGCGTGCGTTTGTTTACATTTCTGTTACGTTGTGGGCCAGAGGCAGCCACTTTGTATGGCCTCGAAAATGGCGGCAACAATTGATAAAAGTAACCGGAAAACGTAAACAAAAGCGCGCATTGCATTGTGGTTGACCTGGACTCTTTAACAATATTGACATCAGACTTGAGCTTGCTGTTTGTCACACCGTAACTCCTCTATTAAGCCCCCCCCCCCCGCCTTAGGGGGAGGTTATGTTCTAGGAAAAGCGTATTGAGAAAAGAGATCTAAACACACAGGAAAGCGGATTCATTTTGCCAAAATGCGGAAAGTGACAAGCGTGAACTTCTAGTTAGATTGATAAATATACTCAATACATGTGCGTATTGCTTAAATTGATCAAGCTGCTCCCGTTAGTACGAAGGGAGGCTTGATACATTTATTTCCTCCAAAAGGGGACTTTTAGAGAGGGGCATATTTGACAGAGCGACTTACAGTATTTACGATAGGCAATGGTAAATCAAAATTTGTAATACGTGGATCAGCATGAACTGATCTGCTTTCAGAAATATGGATTTGAACTTTCGCACGACAATCGTCTTGTGTAGTATGATTTTCGCCATTATTGCACTCTCTATCCTTCAAGAAACGCATGAAAAGCCCCTCCATCATCTGTGTTGTTGGCTAGTTCTGACTCATCTTCTGGATCAAACCTACATAAAACATTAACAAATATCAGCGGTTTACCGGTGGAAATAAGTATCAAGAAGCTTATGGACACTTTATAACTTTGTTATGTTTTGTGAAAACACCACGATATTTATGCTCAAAAGGACTGTACCATGAGATACTGCACCAGTTCAACCGTGGTATTTAGGAAACAAAGAATTGCAATACGTGGTACGACACGGTTGAAATGGCAAACAGCCTTAATCTACAAATTAATCTACAAACAAGCCTTAATCTAGATTAAGATCTACAAATTGATCGAGAAGCAGTTGACAAGCAAGACTATTATACGAGTGAAAAGGTAGAGGGTAAGCTATAGGTATTTGAAGGGTGACAAACCAGTTCTTGACTTAACCGCGCTTGAAAACTCGTATAAGTAAAATTGTGGTTAGTTCTCCCCGTGCTTCGACGATTTTCCTCCTGAAAAACAAACTCTTCCACCTGTGTTCGGTGATCAGACATAGGTTGGGTATGGTGGCAACCAGACGCGCCCTAGTAAACCTTCGACTCGGTGACGATTGAACTAGCTACATGTCCTTTGCAATTCAGCTCTCAGTTGCAAGGATTGCAAGAATTGATGACCTACCTTCAACTTTATTTATCCGGCCAGGTATTTTTAATATCCGGTGCATCCCTAAATATTTTTTCACTTATTATGAACTGCTCGCACTAAGATATGGGCCGTTCGTGATTATATACAGATCGCGCGGGTGTGCTTGGGGAGGACGCAATTTTTCACGATTTCCTTTTAAGCGCCCGAGTGCGCTTAAAGCTGTGATCCAGGCCATTATGCTTTAAAGATTGTGTTTTCCACAAAACAAACAGTTTATGTCCAAAAACTTCAAACTTACCGTAAAGTATAATCCTTAAGGAGCAAATGCTCGCTTTCTGTAATATCTGACATCGGAACACAGAAGTAAACTGGTTCTTCGCACTTGAGACGACTCGTGAAACGCAAACCTATTACATTCCATTTAGTACTAAGACGACTTTCCGCGTGTTTTGGCGCCAACACAGCGTAGAGTGTCTTCGGACTGCCACCAGATTTGTACACAGCCAAAACGATCGCACGATGACAAGCTGGATTGTTCATATTCATCATACTAGCGCTCATTGGTGGCACAAAACTAACTGCTGTACTCGTCTTCACCATCGGCTGGACACTAGAAGTGGACAAGAAAACGTTGCAGTTTAGTTTTCCAATAAATAATATAAAAATCGTAGTCTCTCTTTCTATGTATTTATTTCCCTGTCTCCAATGGACCATTTGCATTATAGACTAAATTTTGGTCTCAATAAGTCTAGACAAACATTTCACCACAGCTTGAAAGAGCATCACAAAATTAATAATATTCCAAAGTTTCGTTGCGAAATGTTGTAAAATGCGGATAATATAACCTTGCGAAATTTGCAATTTTCAGTCATTTTGTATTACAAACGGGAAATTGATTCCCCAACACCCGATTGGGCTGTCGATTTCCCGTGCGTCGTAATACAAAATGACTGAAAAAGGGCAAACTTCGCAAGGCTATATTATCCGCATTTTACAACATTTCGCAACGAAACTTTGGAATATTACTAATTTTGTGATGCTCTTTTAACTAGATCAAAATTTAGTCTATAATGCAAACGATCCATTATGATACATTCATAATTGGTTTTACCATGCTAACCTCAATGAATAATTAAAAGTCAACAACACCCCCACACGCCTCTCTTGTTGGAAAATGAACTTGATTAAGCCTGCCTCTCTATTTAGTCCTTCCCCCTCCCCAATTCAAAGTTGATTACGGCATCTCAAATAAGCCCCACATATGGTTCAAATAAATAAGACCTCGTTTGCCTTAGAGTATCAAAATGCAATCTGTATAAAAGTCGTTACAAGCGGCGCATTTGGAAAATTGATATTCTTTCCTGTTTATCCTTTTATGCTTTCCTTCGTGATTGAATCATAACAACTTATCAGAAAATAATCTTACATAATCACTTACTCTGAAAAATGTTTTACTGAAAACGAGAACTTCAGCTGATCCTTTCTTAATCGCTCAATAAAAACATCGTGACTTTCATTTAACGCTTGCCAGTTGGCTTTTAACCCGGTTTCGTTGTGATTGTGCATCAACAGCCCATACTCAGTTGTGAACTGAATCGATTTTTCAACTGGTAAAAAATTTTCTTCAATATTAACCACGTCACTGTGAGAGTATGTGAGCTCGACATCAACTGCTTTCAGGAATGGAGTCGTCTGGCCAGAAACTCTGATGATAGGCGCATAAACAAGACTTTTATTTAAACGTATATCTTTGTTTAGGACAGCATCAGCAGGAAACAACTAAAAGTGTAGAATTTACACAGAAGTATGTGAGAGCTTGTTCGCTACATTGTTCTCTTATGTGTGTGCGTTAAACTTCACAATCAGCACGCACCAGTCCAAGTTTCACGATCCTAACCTCCCACGATCTTATAACTTTTTACACTCAGTCAAATGTGGATGTGACAATGAGAATCAGTATTAAAATCTGTATTAAAATGTGTAGGTACGTAAAGGAAAGGTCGACCATTCCTGAAAAATGTAGAAAGATTGACGTGCTTTTTCTAAGTTCGTGTATATATTGTCCATCGGTCATCGCTATATAGCTAAACTGAAACCAAAGAGGCAACACTGAATTTGCAAGATATTAACTCATATATGTTACCCACTGTAACCGCAGGAAAACAAATTACCTGAACGTTTAAAATCAGTATCTTCTCAGTTACGCCAGCCGGAAATGTGATCTTTAGTTCTGCATTGTCTCCGTACTGCTTAGAGAAGGCATAACGTCTGTTTGTTGGTATCAAAATCTGATTGAACCTGGCTCGTGTTGCAGCAACTAAGGTACAAGTCTCACGTATTGTCGCTTTGGCAAACGGCAAGCAGTTTTCCAAAATCTCTTTATTAGATATTTCTTTTGGAATATCTAAAAAAACGAAAGTAACTGCTGAAATCTTAAAAAATTTCAGAGAGCTGAGAAAGAAAACTTAAGACGAAGGAGGAGGCTGAATTTGCCGAAACGCAGAAAAGAGCATAGGAGACATATCTGTATGGTATAACTTCTTAAACGACCCAGTATAGCTAACGCAAAATTTAAATTGAAAGTTTTGCGAATTGGTTTATTCTAATAACGTTGTTTAAATTGCCAATACCTTCAATGGAGCTTATTCGTTCTGTCTTTAACTCCTGACAACCAGTGGGGCTTAAATTTTCAACGAATAATTCATAGAAATACAGAAAGACTTGATCCTCGTCAAGCGAGTGAGATAAAAGAACTGTCACAGGTTTCTTGAAAATCACACCTTCGGGTTCAACTTTAAGAATCCGGCTTACGAATATTTCTCCATCCCTTGGCTTCACTTCGCATTCTTTATGCTTCACTCGACTACACTTTAAAGTTACTGTCTCCTCAACAGCATTTGGTGGAAATAGGAGGAAAGCACTCACTTCTGGAAGGCTAAAACATCCACCTGTCTGGTCAACTGTGATGCTAAAAGAACAATAATGGTAAAATATATAAGCTGCTGTGGATTTGTGTCCAAACTTCGTAAAACTTTTGAAATCAGATTAAAAATAGAAGGGGTGTATGTGTGAGGAGGGGGGGGGGGGACGCCGTACTGTTAAACTCAGGCAAACGTCAGGTAAAATTGTCTTGACACCGTGGCTATTTAATATCTAATATCATTTTAGTCAATTTATACTCGATTCTGACTTGTTAAAAACCGTGGCGATTAAACATTAATCTGCTGATTAAAGATTAATCGGCACGAATATGATCTAAATAAACAACGTGAAAATTTATATTTTCTGAGCTCTTATTTTCCAATTACTGTAGCTCTTTAAAGATTATTCACAGTTATGAAATGAATTCGCAGAGTATGAATTGAAAATTAATACCAGAAATTGCTCTCAAAATTGACATATTACTCTCAAAATTGACATATGGCTGTGCTCGCTTGAATTTTTACACGACCATCTAAAAATCAACCTCTTTTATTTTTTCAAAAAAATTATTATAACTTTTAGATATTTTACGGCTATGATTGAGATGTTACCGTGTGTAAATAATTGCAAATAATACATCAATACAATGTTTCTTATCATTGATTGCTCGTGTAAAATTGACAAAAAATGATATTAATAGGAAATTACACTTGTTTTCGAAGTATTTTGATTAAATGTCTTATAATACCACGAGTGCGTATTATAATTTCGCGCCAAACACTCGTGTGCGATTTTTCATTTACTATATTTAAAACATGAGCAGCAGTGTTTTATCAGATATAAAGATACGAGGCGAAGGACTGCGAGGACTTGAAATCTAATCCAGTCCGAATTGAGGGATTTGAAATGACATCTCATGCGAATAAATCACTACTTAATTAATTTGGATCCAGTCCTACGACAGCTGGACAGGATCAATATACTTCATCAGGTATCCAGCATTATCATTTGAGCAAAATAAGGCATTGTGGTTGGCTTATTTACTCATGAATTATTAATGCGTTTGAGATCAATTTTTCGTATATTGAATAACTGGAAGAATCCGATTCAAATAATTTTTAACTTTGTTTCTCGCTACGTCAACATACGGATAATTTCAGGGAAATATCGTACCCAATCCTTCTCTGCACGCATTCTGTTGATTTCTCTGCCTGTGTAGAAAGTAGCTAACTATTTCACTTTACCAAATATATAACCATTATATCGTAGCGACGACTATGCCCTTTGACTAAAGGTTTTAAAAATAATACTGTATACCTGTTATCAGCAGTTTCTCCATTACTTTTGATAATTGGAACACTATACTCTGTGGCATCGGTAATTGGGTCTTTGCCTTTGTTGTCATCTTCACCAATATCCAAATTCACTGAACCGGATACTGCCACGTCTGTATCAATCAGCCTGTCTTCAAACTGTCGTCCGTCAGTCAAAGGGTTGTAAACTTGTCCATCCAGCTGTATCGTCGCTGGCCATTCTTTAACAGTTGGTGGTGGTTTAAAAAATATTCCGACAAACTCAAACAAGATCTTGTTTATTTTAACGACGGATTTAGCA
>CACRXK020016721.1:0-11142 GCA_902702795.2 Paramuricea clavata | reverse complement strand
GTAAAGACGCACAATGAAGTCACTCCTTTTTACCGCCATTTTGAGCTTTCGGAAACGTTCGGAACAGCTTCTCATCAAGTTCGTAATACTGATTACAGGTAAGGTTGACGCATGCGCAGACGTTTTTCCGCGGTGTTGGCACATGCTAGGAACAAATTAAATTCGGGCAAATATATCAGAAAATATGTCAAATACAAATTCTGGTGCCTCCCCCAGCTTTGAAAGGCCCCGTACACCCATGGATTTTAGAGAGCTTAAGTTTCGCGTTCGACGACATACGACAATATTAACGTCAAGAGGCAAAGAAACATTTTACGCTATTTAACAGTTATTCACCGAAAGCGAGGTGATTATCGGTGAATAAAAACCGAGACGAAGTCGGGGTTTTTATTCACGATAATCACCGAGCCTGAGGTGAATAATTGTTTTAGTATAATTTCATAGGTGATTATTTGGAAAAAAAATAAGAAAATACACATTTCTTTGTCATTTAATTGACAAAAAGGCTTCGGCCGCCATTTTGAAAATCGCTTAGGTGATTATCGCGTAATAATCACCTCAACGGCAACCAATCAGCGTGGAGAATTTTCAATAATCACCTATGTAATTATACTAAAAAGCAATAAAAAGTAAATGGGCTTGTTGTTTTATAACTAGAATGCTTAATTATTCCTG
Organism: Paramuricea clavata; assembly: GCA_902702795.2. NCBI lineage: Eukaryota > Metazoa > Cnidaria > Anthozoa > Malacalcyonacea > Plexauridae > Paramuricea > Paramuricea clavata. Next base: position 10,467 of record CACRXK020016721.1, on the reverse strand, counting down.
TGTCATATGAAAGAACTATATGACACGCCGAAATCGAACGAAAATTATGCCAAGAAAAGTCGGCCTTGCCGTTTGCCGTTCCCGCAAACGAGAAAGCTTAAACTCCCTATTGCAAGCGCTATCCTGGTGAAAAATTGAAACACTATCAATGTTTTGTTTTTCAGTGTTGAAAAACTGATATATTTCTGGAAAAAGTTTCTCTGCTATGGAAAGCAGGTTTAATATTTGACCAATATCATGATTCCATGGTACATAAATTAACTTTATATAGTTGTATCTCAAAATATGGATGTGGTTATGTGAATAATCTAGTGATGAAGATATTAAGCACTAGCACAGTTAAACTAATGGTTTTTTGTTAATATCAGGCAATGTAAATGTTTGTGTTTTTGACAGTGAAGGTGGTCTATCTTGAAGGACACTCAGCGGCGATGAAGTACGCAACACAGAATCTCTGGCCATTGCTGGGGTTGTCAAGTGACTCAATTCGGGAAAATGCGGTCGATATGGTCTGTAGTTCTTGATATCAAACCCTTGCCTATAAGCTGGACTGTTTTGTTCACCATAAACTGTAAGCAATTGTGATAATTTCGTCTTTTCTCGTTCATCTACTTCAGCCGTTCTCGAGACATCATTCACAGTATGAGTATCTGATCTCTTGGAAGCACCACATTTCTTCCCGTGGCTTTTCTTCACGCTATATCGATGGTTACCTTGTGAATGCTTCTTCCTGCTGTTCTCTATTAAATCCAGAGCTCCATAAATTTTTCTGGAACATCTGTAAGGGCATTTTGATGTGACAAGACGTTGTGACATGTTGGAGCAGCTATGGCTGGTCGTTATTCCAGCAAAGTTCCAATTATCAATTATGAACTCATAATGTGACGTAACAAAGCATTATTTAGAATTTTTGTTCCATGGCGATGAACATAATCGATTTTTTTTGCGCAATAACCACGGCTCTGTAATTTTGCAAACCTTCCATCTGATCCAGGCTTCCATATGAAGATATCATTTGAAAGATTTGGAATTAGACGTTTTTACGGGGCTAATTTAATCCTCGCACGTAGTTTCGTACAGGCTTATATAATTACTTTCTCGCGTGTACGGTCAACAAGTTTTCCTTGACAAGTTTCGTTGCTCGTGTGCACCGCCGAGTATGTTGTTAAACCAGGGTTCGTACATGTGAAGAAGAGTCAAATTCAAGGACTTTCAAGGACATTCAAGGCCATGTACCAACAAATTCAAGGACTAAATACTGAAGAAAAGGGGTTAGAAATCAGTAAAATGTGACATTGAATTGTTCAAAACGCAACTTTAATGAGTTTCAAACAGCTTTGTCAGACATAAATGTGCAAAATCGCATAAAATCAACAAAAGTTTCGTTTTTGAATGTCAAACAGTTTCTGAAAATATCCATAAACTAAAGCAAGAAAAATTCAAGGACTTTCAAGTACCTCTTTACAAATTCAAGGACATTCAAGGATTTTCAAGTTTTGTACGAACCCTGTTAAACATTTATCTAACTTCATGGCCGCCTTTTGTTTGCCAAAACCGTGGAAGTATCAGGTATTTCTTGTACACTTGTCAAGTTTTCCTTGGCAGAAGACACACCGAACAAAAGCTGGCATTACTGGCTTTGGAACGGCAAGGCAACACACGAGGAAATAAAAAACTTGCAAAGGAAAATTTGTCAAGGAAACATCTCCTGTCTGAACGGTGGGCTTATAGCACTTAACAATGGTATGGCAGAAACAGTTGAAATGTTATAACACATAAAAAAAACATAGCAACGCGTTGATAAACATTCAAAACTAGGCCGACTAGCTGAGATCCATCTTCTGTCAGCTGCATAGATCGAATTAACGTTATGTGCAACAGGTCGTTCACACAAATTGTTCAGAGTTTTGGACAATTTGGCTGCGTTCAGACTAAGTGCCCGGCACTGGTGCCCAATGTTCAAACTGGTTCCCAAAACATGTTGAGTACAGTGCCGTTGTTGAGTACTAGGCTACTGGCTAGAAGTAGTGCCCTTTCTTGGGCACTGTGCCCAATTTCATTTGGAAGTGTCGTGTTTGAACTATAGGCGCCAAAACAAGTGACGGGCGCCAGTGCCGGACACCCAGTCTGAACGCAGCTAGCCTTTGGCTTTTATGATCGCTATTTATCACTACAGTCAACATGTGTGATTTTGTTGTTACGTTTCTTTCTATATATACAAAGTGGAAATATCCATCAGCTTTGTATCGTGCACACAACTTTTATGATCAGTGAATCAAGCTAAAACCAGTTGCATGGGATGCAACTATCTGAAATATACAAATTCGACGTTTCGAGCGAAGGCCCTTCGTCGGGAAGTTAATAGTCACTAACTAGGTAGTGGTAACTAACTTCCGACGAAGTGTCTTTGCTTGGCTCGGATTGCAGCTGTTAGGGTTCTTGGTGGGACGAGTGCCGAGAACCCAGCCTAGCCCGCCCCAAATCACCTAGTCCCAGTCTTTTCATGTGAAAAAGCGTTGAATATTAAAAAAAATAATAAAAATAGAAGGCCTAGGTCTAGGCTGCCGAGAACCATAACGGCTGGAATCGGAGCCTACAATCCTGGTCAAAAATCCTTGGCGCACTTAGTCGAAATAGGATAACCTTTACTTCATTTCTGATTACCATATACATACTTGCCCATTTTATGCAAAATTTCATGTCCAAACACCCCCTATCCCCCTTATCAATGTTATGTAACACCTTGGACGTATAGCACACTACACACAACATTGAACGGGGGAAGGGGGGGGGGGGGCTTGTTATTGATGTGGAAGTCAATTTTCGCACAGTCAGTGTCAAGTGCGCCAATATTTTTGACCAGGATTGTAGACCTTCGCTTGAAACGTCGAAGTTCTCCTTGTATTTTCCAGGTATTTGCATCCCTATGAACCGAAGTTTAATTATATTATTGGCACCCTACACTGGCACGGACTATTACATTGACAGCGAGTTCAATTATTAAATTACTGTAAAGAATGCATGGGATAACAACCCAACTGCAGGTCGGCAAATAGGAGGGGAGTTATTGTGCAGTGAATCAGCGTATCGACCACATGCATGCAATGAAAGATGATACTATAAACAAAATAGCAAGGACCATATTTAACGTAAAAATGTAATGAACAAAGTAACGTGAACGTTGGTTAGAAAAGTAACGCGTTAGCCTTCCATTTTAAGCCAAAATGTACAGTTACCTCTTTTCAGAACGTAACTAGTTACCGCTACGGAGTACAGTTACTTAAAAAAGTAGCGATTACTTGTAATTTCGTTACTTGTAACGGAGTGAATTACACCACTGCCTCTATCCAAATTTCAACCATGCCTCTCTCCTCCGCAGAGGCTTTAGTTGGCTATGATTACGATTAGTATTGAGATACATTTCACTGCACTTTACATGGCGGATCTTGGAACACGAGCGGAGCCACTGGGCTCCTTCGCTCGTGTTCCATCTCAATACTAATCGTAATCATAGCCAACTAAAGCCTCTGCGGAGGAGAGAGCCATGGCCACGCCGTCCATGCATGCATGCATGCAGCTAAAACGAGGTCCATATATGAGCGCTGATGGTCAAAGTGCGTCAAACAAGGACGTGAGTTGTTTATTGCATGTGGTCAATTTTTATTCCTTTTTTACCAATCAATAAAAGGCGTAAATTACCAAGTCCATACGTATATAAATATAGCACTATAGACAAATAAATATACAAATAAATATTGAATTACTCCTGTTCTGTGCATTAACTGTGACATAAGTTATTTATTTTACACTATATATATATACGACCTATAAAATCGTACCATCAAAGGCCAAAAGAGCAGTGGCATATACACTTTGCGAAATATAGAGGGGAGGGGAGGCGGGCGACTTCACGTTGCCAATATATTACCACCGCCGTTTTGCTCCTGCAAATCTCGATTCTTTAAACTTACAGCATCCCCTCCTCCCTCCCCCAAGTACCCATCACTGACACTGGCCATACTATCATGACACAAGAGAAATGAGACCATATACGAGACCATTCTTCACGTAATAGCTGGAAACATAATTTGAATTGTCATAACATCATGCATTGCAAGGTTTAATTTATTTGGCGAACATTTTGCGATGTATACTTATTGGTCGTCTTGAGGAGACCATTAAGAGCTGAGGTTGGATACATGTCACTGGCACACATTTGCATGCCTGGGTATTTCATTAAATATGATGGCAAAATCTCATAAATTATTGTACGCATTTCCCATTAATTTAGCCCAATATTCAACCACCGTCACTATTCGTTCATCATCGACTTTAAACACATCCTTCTTCTGCACCACACAGGAACGTGATTTCCAGTTAACACTTCTTAATATTGATAGTTTACATCAAAATGGTGACTAAGCCACGAACAAAGCGTGACCATACGATGGTATACCTGTGACTTGCAGTATAACACCATGAACAAGGTCGAGTTCATGTTACGCATGCTTGGTGATTACTTTCGGTAACATAGCAAACAGTTAATTTCTGCATGAACTGTGTTTCATCGCTATTTAAACGATACTGAATTTGTTACCATACTTATTGACCATGCTAGTAAAGTTCTCGCAGGTGCTACAGTATACTATCTTGAAACCGATTCATGCCTATAAATACAAATATAAACCATTTAATTAATTCATATTGAAAGAGATGTATAGTATACAGCTGATTCAATTAAGGTTGTCCTTCCAAAACCTTAAACCTTAAACTCTGAGCGCGCAAGGGATGATGGGTTTTCACATATTAATCCCTTAAACTCAGAAAATTGCCTTTGCAGTAATAATGTTTTCTGTCGTGAGTCTTATATATGTCTTATAGGTATTCTTGCAAAGCCAAATTTCAAAGTTTATGAGTCTAAATAAGCAATAACCCATCATCCCTTGTGCGCTCATAGTTTAATGTTTAAGCTTTTGGAAGGACAATCTTAATTGAATTAGCTGTATATTGGATACTTTTGACCAAATATAAACAGGTTTATAATCTCCATATACATGCATAATTACACAAGCATGCATGCAGTGTTTACAACAGATAGTCTACAAGATTTTATTTGCGAGCAACCCGTTAGCTTGAAGTGAATAGTTAGCAAAAATACAGCATATAGGTCTTCAGGCTCCAGCAGCTATATTTCTTTTTGGCATTTCAAACATGTGCATAGGTCCACTGTCGGAGGTAGAATTAAAATACACATGTTATTTATTGACTGAGTTGAGGTCCGGACTCGATCGAGGCTTGTGTATGAAAGCAAAAAATCTTTTAAAATCTTATGTTCTGTCACATGTGTTGACGATTACCACAAACTAACACAAACACATGCAGTTTTTAATCCAGTCTTCCCTCGGAAATCTGACGTCCGTAAAAATCTGACGTCCGGATGTAACCAGCTTCAATTATTTGAACTTTTGAAGTTTATAATGTTACTGATGCATGGAAATTTAAAAAGTCAAAACTCTCAGTTTATTGATAGCATAGTTAATTTTATTGCATGGAGTCATCTATACGCGGACGGCTAAGCCTCATCATCATCAGCCAACCACATATTAGTAATGATTTAATTTCACATTTTTCATGTGGATATTTGCAGGTATATTTTCAAATACTTTTTCGATCACATGCAGGCACACAAAAAGTTATCGATCCGTGCATGCGAGTACGAAAGAAAGAACGAGACTAATATCCCAGAGTAAGATTATTACGGTACGGTATAGTACAGAACCTGACCTCTGAATCACGAAGAATGTTGCCAAGCTGATGAAAAATTCAAGGCCATAAAATGCGAGTAGAATACAGCAAAGAATGAACTCCAGTCTTAATCTGAAATATAAAATTTTGTTTGTGCTCTCAACATTATGTAACTTGAATTGATATAAAAAGTCGCTGTTATGTGGACTTATCTCGCAGACCTCAGCTGAAAAGCCACCCCAAAATGGCGGCGTGAGAAAGGCTAATTGAATGTATATACATGCAGTATGCAAGCAAGGGTATCAACAACCAGATGACGAGAAGTGCATTACTCAAAATTAATATACTTGTACCTCAAATTGTCCAATGAAAGAGTTAAGATTGTACCCACGTGAACAAGAAAATTTATCATTGAACACCTCCCGGGTGGTATGATTTGTGAAAACTATACGCGTGGCGATAAGTTTAAATTTGGGCGCTTTGTCAAAGAATCCAGCATTTCATTGGAAATTTTCCAACGGATATGGCACTCAAATAAGTCAGTCCTCACAATTCCTCCGCTTTCGTACTCTTCTTTCGGAGTAATACACCTATCGCAAACTGGAATACTACTTTAACTACAACAAGTATTATATAACTTATCTGTAAATAAAAAAGCAAGAACAAAAACTCACACGTAAGTCTGCCAGAGCATCAGAAACAACACAAGTAACAAAACTGGAACGGTGAGTATAACTGAAAATATCAAAGCCACTTTTCGTTCAGCCAAGTTTCCTTTATAACCTAAACATAATAATTCAGACATTTCAAATAAAAGAAGAAATTACGTGAGGAAATGTTAATTACGGCTCATAAAGTGCAGTAAGGATTAGATAAAGAACACTGAACTACTTTTCAAAAACTATATTTCCAGGCCTTTTGGCCGTCGTTAGATCCACTGGGTAGAATTATATAAAATACGTGTAGACTAGAGTACAGAAACGCTGCCATTTTGTAGGGATGCACCGGATGTCATATCCAACCGGGTCTCCGAGCCGGATAGTGAGATAATCTCATTATCCGGTATCCAGGATATTGTTTATTTGAAGGTCCAGGCTTTCTTTTCATGTTGGAAACGCATTCTCGTACCCACAGCCCTTCTTACACGCGTTCGACCGAGCACGACGAGGGGCTCTGGCCAAATCCATAACCAGATACCATAAAAACATGGTAAGAGAAAAATATCCGGTATTAGAACTATGGCTAATCAGATCAGTGCCAGTTGATATGGATTTGGCCAGAGCCCCTCGTCGCGCTCAGTCGAACGCGCGTAAGAAGGGCTCTGGGTACGAGAATGGTTGTAAATGATGTAATATGGTTTAAAAAGTACGAGTATTTATCATATTTTTACTGGAAATGATCGTATAGAGGATGGCAATATTTTCAAGATTTTTCAAGCTCGCTTGCAAATGCGAGTGGATTTGAACTTTTTGAGCAAGGCTTTTCCAACCATGCATGTTTATCGATGTTGGACTGTGAAGCTCTTTCCTATCATTTCAAGTCAATATATTATAGACACCATCACGTTATAACCAATGAAAGTAACTATTTAACCTTGAAGGACTATAGCAGTTTAGTATAAATTTCCAGGTGACTATTGATTTTTCTGCATTCTGATTGGTCAAGATTTACGGTCTCTGAAGTGATAGTCACTGGTCAGTGACTATAGCTTTTTTTTTTCAAAATGGCTGCTCGTTTTGTCATAGTAACAGAAGAGGAAATTGCCAAAATTAAAGAAGATAGCATTCCGAAAAAACCCAAACAAGCTACAAAATATGGTTTAAAAATATTTCAAGGTAAAATATTAAACTTTACGCGCTTTTATTTGGAAACAACTGGCTTAGTCGCAACGCGACACAGAGCCGAGTCTGAGATTTAAATTATGTAAACAAACTATTTATAGTGAAAATAAATTTATTTGAAGTGAATTTTTATAAAGTTGTGTGGGTTATTGTTTGTAAGCACCTGGAAATTTATACTAAAACAATTAGTCGCCTCAGGCTCGGTGATTACAAGCCTATATTCACTTCGCCTTCGGCTCAGTGAATATAGGCTTGTAATCACCTCACCTTCGGCGACTAATTGTTAAATAGACCTGAACCATATATGTCCGGCATATCCAGCATATCCAGCCAGAAGTAAAATGGTCTATGCGGTGCACCTTTACTATTTTGTAAGTCACTCGCTAGTATTTGGTTCATGCAAGAAGGTGTTGATGGGGTATATCGTGAGTCGTGATTGCTCAATTTCGGCAGGGCGCTATAAAACACGGGCGGGGAAACGCGCTAATAAATGACCGTGCTATGTGTGATGCACATTAGGATTGGCGCGAGCGCGCTTTCTCTAAAAAATCAGAAAATCGCGTACAAAATGGCAACAAAAAAATGTAAACAAGCAAACGAGAAAACAAAGGATTTAACTGCTAAGTAATTATGTTTCGTTAATTAAAATTTGAAATATTATTTAATAAGTTATATCACATGTAATAGCTTGTGTTGTTTGTTGCTGAACACTCGTTGAAAGAAAATTTCAGGGCAAAAATTTTACTCGAGCGATGAAAATATTTGCAAAATTTAAAGCGCGGACGTGTTTAAAATAGTGTTTTCTCCTCGTTGAGATAGGTTGAGATAAATTTGAACACACCAAACTATACACATTTAACTTGGCTTTATGTCTCAAGTAAAATTCAACGGTGCTTTTTTGTGCTTTTTTCATAAAACGGAGATATCTTGCAGCCTTTATAGTTTTCCGTATAATCCACACGACAATATAGATTCGCGAGTGCTATACTTATATGCAGATAAGACGATATTTAAACAACACCAATTTTCAATTATCATTTGAACGAAATCACTTCCTGCCTCAAATACATACTATAAACGTTTAGTGAAGGATCTAGTATCAGCTTATATAGTTAAAGTTGGTATCTATTTCACTTGCAAAATGAACAAAGCGATTGTTGAGGAAAAGACATGCATTTTGAACTCGATTTTGACGACATTTTTTCTTTTTTGTCAAAGCGCGGACGTATTTAAAATAGTGTTTTCTCCTCGTTGAGATAGGTTGAGATAAATTTGAACACACCAAACTATAGACATTTAATTTGGCTTTATGTCTCAAGTAAAATTGAACGGTGCTTTTTTGTGCTTTTTTCATAAATTGGAGATATTTTGCAGCCTTTATAGTTTTCCGTAACACTGTCACTGCAATGTCAACGACTGCAGTCGCACGAAAAAAGATTCACGCTGAATATTTTTGGAGTGTCGGCGGCAGTTATACCAATAATAGAAATCAAATCAATTAGTTAAAAACATTTTACAATGAACTTTCAATGGATTCCGAGCAGGCCGGCTGGTTAACACAAAAACGGTTATATATTTAAGTTTTCAAATTGTTCGAGCAAATTGTAGTTGTTTTTTTCAAATTCTAGCTGTTTTTAATGCATGCATGGTCAATTTTGGGCTATATAATTATTGAAAAATAATAGCCAAGCAATGTCAGAATATTCATACTGTGAAAATGTTTATCCTACCTTCGCATTATGAAGTAAAATATCCCATTTCATACCAAAATTTTCGTATAATATTTTTGGAATATGCCCACATTCATCAGCTCGATTCCTTTTCAAATTTTTATTTCGCTCATGACGAATCTTTAAAGCCCTCTTTCCTTCATCAGATATACAGAAAATGAATGCAACAATGTCTTCAAACCATCAAGTTGTTTAGGAATGTGCATGCAGAAAACATTTTTTACTTTAGTTTTTTCAGCTCTTTTTTGCATAAACATTCCAATTCCATTTTTATTGACATTATAAATTAATGTATACGGGGGGTACGCGCATCACACAAAGATCAGGGGCGCTATCTCCGTTTCACCGCCCGTGTTTTATAGCGCCCTGATCAAACCCAATATTAACAGCCTTCGAGCGGGTCTCGTCGTGGAACAAATTAAAGAAAATAATGGCATGGGTACTCCGCTACAAGACTAACTTGAGAAAACGTGCTAAAGACTGCGGTGATAAGGATACTCCGCCTGAAAAACAAGATGACACTAAAGCCTTTAAAACGATAAGCGTTCAAGAGATGAATGAAGCAGAGAGAGAGATTTTGCGATTGGTGCAGAACGACTCTTACCCCGGCGAAATCAGGTGTGTTGCACAATGCGACCCACAAAATTCCCAAGGAAAGAGAAAATCCACAAGGAAGAGCAGCCACATATACAAGCTCGATTCCATTGTAGTTAATGATCTTCTCTGCGTGGGAGGGCGATTGCAACAGGCACCAATAGACAACGAAGCGAAGCACCCAATCATTCTTCCAAAGAAACACCATGTGGTCAATTTAATCATAAGACACTTTCACAATCTTTCTGGTCATTCTGGGACAGAGTACACCCTATCGTTGATCAGAGGTCGTTACTGGGTCGTGAAAGGTAAATCGAGCGTGCGCAAAACTGTTGGTCTCTGTTTTGATTGCAAACGACGGCAAGCACCAGTGCAACAACAAAAAATGTCACATTTACCAGTCGATTGAGTTACGCCTTCACAGCCACCTTTCACGTGTGTTGGTGTTGATTGTTTTGGTCCGTTTGTGGTACGACGTGGCAGAAGTAATGTCAAACGATATGGAGTTCTGTTCACCTGCCTGGCGATTCGTGCAGTTCATGTCGAAGTTGCTCATT
>CACRXK020016720.1:0-11143 GCA_902702795.2 Paramuricea clavata | reverse complement strand
GACGGAATCGACTGGGATGACCCAATTCCCGAGCAAATTCGACTACGATGGGAGAAATGGCGTAACGACTTACTCTTGTTGAGCGACCTGGGCGTCCAAAGATGCTATCGACCAGATGGATTCGGAGAGCTAAAGTCCATCGAGCTTCACCATTTCTCAGACGCGAGTACCTCGGGATACGGTCAGTGCTCGTACCTGCGATTAGTTAACGAGGAAGACAAAATTCATTGTTCGTTCGTCATGGGAAAGGCTCGAGTTTCCCCGTTGAAGAGCGTCACGATCCCTCGCCTGGAATTAACGGCGGCGTTAGTTTCCGTGAAGGTAAGCAACCTACTTCACCAAGAGCTCAATTACGAAGGGATCGTCGATATATTCTGGACGGACAGCAAAGTAGTGCTTGGCTATATAAATAACGATGCCAAACGCTTCCACACATTCGTGGCGAATAGGGTACAACAAATTCGAGAGTGCACTAACCCGAACCAGTGGCGATACATAGAGAGTAAGGAGAACCCAGCAGACGAGGCGTCACGAGGATTAAGTGCCCAAGAGCTGATATCCAACCCTCGATGGCTATCCGGACCAGCGTTTCTATGGAATCCCGAGATCAACACATCCACCACCGAAAGTCCGCCCCTCTCGGAAGACGATCCCGAAGTTAAGAAAGTAAAATCACTCGCCACGCAAGGAACGACCGAAAACGTGTCAACGATTCTCCAGAGACTTGAATACTTCTCCGATTGGCACCGGGCGAAAAGAGCCATCGCAGTTTGCCTGAAGCTCCGAAAGCGTCTGAGAAGTTGTACGACAGATCGAGAACAAGTTAAATCCGAGACACGCACCAATTTGTATCAGCCGGTAAACGTGGAACAGTTGCGACAAGCGGAAGTAGAAATTATGAAGGCGATTCAAACGGAAATGTTTCCCGTAGAGATGGAACTCCTGCGTCGTTTGAAATCCAACCCCACGAAAAGAGAAGACGTCAAGGATCGTAAGGCAAGCTTAAAGAGAAACAGCGCATTATATCGACTAGATCCATTTATCGACAAAGAGGGACTCGTAAGAGTTGGCGGACGAATCAAACGCGCCGATGTCCCCTTTCACGTGAAACACCCCGCAATCCTACCGAGAAAGGGACACATTACATCCCTCATAATCCAACATTACCATCAACGAGTCAAACACCAAGGCCGTGGAATCACCCTGAACGAGATTCGCGAGGACGGGATTTGGATCATTGGTGCAACTTCTGCAGTGGCCCATCATATCGCCAAATGCGTCACGTGTCGGAAGCTTCGTGGTACCGTATCCGAGCAGAAAATGGCCGAACTTCCCTACGATCGATTGCAACCTGCGCCACCGTTCACCTTCTGCGCCGTTGATTACTTTGGCCCGTGGCATATTAAAGAAGGTCGGAAAGAGCTAAAGCGGTACGGCGTTTTGTTTACTTGCCTATCATCTCGGGCGATTCATCTCGAGACGGCGAAGTCGTTAGAGACGGATTCCTTTATCAACGCTCTGCGTCGTTTCCTGGCTCGACGCGGACCCATTCGTCAGCTCAGATCAGACCAGGGTACAAACCTAGCAGGTGCTCGACGCGAATTGAAAGAAGCCTTGCAAGAGATGGATAAAGAGAAGGTGCGATCATTCCTACTGGAAAAAGAATGCGACTGGTTCGAATTTCTAATGAACGTGCCCTCCAGCAGTCACATGGGTGGTGTATGGGAACGGCAGATAAGAACGGCGCGCAACGTTCTGAATGCCCTCCTCCTCGAAGCGGGAACTCAGTTGGATGAAGAGTCACTGCAAACATTCATGTGCGAGACAGAGGCTATTGTAAATAGCCGTCCCCTAACCGTGACTAATCTTGGCTCTCCTACCGACGCGGAACCCTTAACCCCAAACCACCTCCTGACAATGAAATCGCGAATACTACTCCCACCACCCGGCGAGTTCCAGCGAACAGACAAATATCTAGTGAAAGGATGGCGACGAGTCCAGTACCTTGTCAACCAGTTTTGGTCGCGTTGGCGTAAGGAGTTTCTCAACACTTTGCAAGGAAGGCAGAAGTGGACCAACCCTCGTAGAAACTTGCGTGTAGGCGACATCGTTCTCATCAAGGATGATAACGCGCCTCGAAACCTTTGGCGAAAGGCTCGCGTTGACGAAGTTTACACGGACGAAGATGGTTTGGTGCGAAAGGTCAAGCTTATTGTGGCAGATCCTCTGTTGAACGAACGCGGAAAACGAAGTCGAGTTGCGACCATTTTGGAACGTCCTATTCAGAAGCTAGTTGTACTTCTTAAAGTCGAAGACACGGAGAACGTTGAAGAGTGAAGATTTCCCGACAAGGAGCCAACTGTGAACTATTGAACATTATCGTCGTTGTTATTATATTCAGTTATGTTAGTGGTAAATTATCGTAATAGACAATTTAGGGGAGCCATGTAACTGCGAACCGTATAAGGGCATATTAGTGCTCAGGCCCCACAAAAAACAATACGTTTTAATATACCAACTTGAACTTATGCGAACTTTTGCGAACTGTAGCTTACACGAAGGACTTATCTTAGTGATATTATTGTTAAAACATTCGTTTTACGTCAAGTTTAGACGTCAAGTTTAGACGTATGTAGAAGGATATTAAAGGTTAGATTCAACTTGCGTTAACGACTTACGACTATTCTTTAATCCTGGATGTCTCGTCTTGCTTGTCAGTGTTTATGAACGAATGAACAATCCTAGCACATGCGTCTAATATCACTAACGAAACGCTAGGAGTTACAATATGTGTTGCACAGCTGAGCAAGAGTGTTCTCAATGCAGTCTTAGTTTCAAGGTTCTCTTAAACGAAACACTCACAGCAATCCCTTAGTCCCGCTAGAAACCCTCACGTCACACGCAGAAAAATCACAAATATTGTGATCTCCCTCATTTTATGCACCACACCCCGGCAGGCCTGAATCATTTTTATTCATAATTTAACATTTATAGTCCGCAGCGTTGATTGGTCAAGAGGTGTGTTTCCATAACTGTATGAACTGTATGGAGCTTGTTTGGAGAGGGAAGCGGAGGTAAAGGTCTACACACGTAAAAACGAACAACCTGTTCCCGGTTGATATCGACAAAGTTGGGCTGCACTCTCAGAACAAGTTGTCAACAATGTTGTTACAGCATTGTTCAACAGTGTTGACAATTTGTTCTTACGGTACAGCACAATTATTCTCAGCCAAGCGTTCTCTGACTTTGGGACTGCGTTGTCACTCTTATTTACATAGTTCATATGTTAATGTCCATTTGGAATTCGAGGACGTATTTTGTTGGTATACGGATGTTGTTTGGTTAGCGATCTTAAGAAAGTTTATTTTTACTGACTTTTAATCGCTTGGTTTCAGTAGTGGACTCGTTTGGCTGACTCTCGCCGTATGACGCCGTTGCAGGCAAAAATGCTGGTAATCCTGAACTGGTTCCTAGCGCTAATTGTCACCACCTATCTATTGTTGGAAATTTCGCTTTAAGTATCACCAACAAATCACAATTTGTATTTTTGATATATAATATCTCAAATCACTCACTCTCGTATCACATTTTTACAATGGTTTCGCAGTCAAAGTCTCACAACAATAACAAAAATTCCTGTTTTAAAGGAAAACTATATATCACGCTATCGCGCGTGGAGTTCACGTGTTCTATTACTATTTACTCCGGGTACTGTAAGTACCGGAGTATTAAAATGGCAGATCTTCATCTTAGGCGACACAAGTGTGCACTTCCACAGGTGCACCGTACGCAACGCACTACAAAAATACGAAATATCTAAAAATAGCCGCCATTCGTAGTAGATCGGAGCGAGCGTTGTGTTTACAATGTATTTAGTTCTATTTACAGTAAATATTATCAAATGCAGGGGTTCTCATACACTCGTTTTTATACAGTGACCACAGTTCATATAAATACAAATCGAAATTCGAGACTTTCTCGCGTGTTTAGTAGCGGTTGACGTTATTGCAAAGCTAATTCTGATCGACAACTGCATGGCTTGGTTCGTTACTGACGTTAGCCCGGATTTTTTAATTTTGTCAACACTGTACTTAAGCCTCCCTTTGTGCTTCGTGGCCAAAATTGAAGTACAAATAACGCACAAATCTATTCGACATATGACATATCTGAAAGTCTTCGATTCGCGAAGCAATTTATATCGGAAACCACAACAATATTGGCAATATTGCATGTCTACCACGCTTGAATTAGACAAAAGCGCATATAAAATATATATAACTAGATAGCTTTACCCAACACTAGTACGTCTATTACACAGTTTAATGTTTTATTTATAGAGTATAAAATTCGGTCTCGACAGCTGCATTGTCTTGGTCTTAGAGTAAAATTATTACTAGGATGCTTAAAAACAATCTAAACGTTTCATAATAACAAATTTACAGAAGCCTTACAAATTAAAACAATCAATCTGTATAAACAAAATATCAACATAACTTTATTATGATTTATGGCGCCAGTTATGAACTTACTACCATGCATTGAAAAAGTGTTAACAATTAACTATATGACACGACTAACAATATATTCAGCGACGCCGGAACGATGTGAAGGCAAGGGGGGCAGATTTTCGTGAAAGGGCACTTTTGAATTGATATATACTAAGAGATGTTTGCAAAACATCGGGAGTTGAACCTCGCCTAATCATGTTTTCTATTTATTGGATGATAGGGTTGTGAGGGAGTTCTCCGCCAGGCGATTGTGCTATTCTTGAAGCTCAATGACTGCATTTCTTGCGTTTTCTGAAGCAAATTCGTAGAAGATTTGCACTAACACCTCTGACAATTCGCTATTTCGCCAAGGCAATCCTTTAAATTGAAAGGGCACCTTTGCCTAGCCTGCTCACAGACATTGTAGTTCTTACGCCAAGCGACGAAATACTTTCGTCGCTTGGCGTAAGAACTACAACGTCTGTGAGCAGGCTAACCTTTGCCCCCCTTGCAAAGGGCAAAGGGCAACGGGGGCGGCTGCCCCTCCTGCCCCCCTAGTTCCGGCTTCCCTGAATATATTACTTTTTAAATAATTTTCTTTGCGTGTTTGATAAATGTGGTTTGTTTACGTTAGCTATTTTTAGTAATTCAGTTTCAGGAGTTCTTCTCGAGGGTCGAGGGTGGGAAGCGAGGGTCGAAAAATCATAGTATAAAAAGTCGAGGGTCATATAAAAAAGTCGAGGGTCATATATAAAAAGTCCGGGGTCGTATTTCTAAAATGTTTTATGGTTTTTATTGTCGAGGGTAGAAATTTGCGGGCATTCCCTATAGATAAATTTGCAAGTGGGGCAAGCACAATAGCGAAAACAATACTTTGAAGATGGCGTCGCGAACCCGGAAAAGGCGTATGGCAATGGAAAGGTGTAAACAAGTCCTGATTACTCTGATTCAATAGACCATATAGTGAATAGACTGATACAATAATTTGCGACATGCAATCCGAGATAACGCAGATAATGCACCACGCCGTTTGAAACTATGTCGACTGTAGCTTTTGATCGGCATTTCTATTTTTATGTAGTAATATTTTGTCATATAAAAAGTAATCGCATATAAAAAATTAATAATTGCATATAAAAATAAGAGCTAAAAATTAAAAGTAAAGTAAGTGAACACGAACTTAAATTATTATTTTGTTAAATTATTAAAATGTACCCTCAAGCTTTTCACCCTCGAATTTCTACCCTCGACAATAAAAAAAACATAAAATATTTGTAAAATACGGCCTCCGACTTATTATATACGACTCGAAAAAACACTTTTAAGTAGAACTTTTAATAAAGAACTAGATAGCTTTTATTAGAGATAATCAGTGTCACAATGTCCTTTTATTTTTATGTTATAAAATATTATGATCATTGCATATGTTTTTAGTCACCTGGTCAAGTGGTACGCTGTAGTTTTCCTACTTTTCCAACTTTAATATGCTACTGAATATCATGCATTAAAGATACCTTCATTGCCGCATATAAGCATAGTACGTTAAAGTAGCTATGCGCCGTTAGTTAAGGCCCTGTACCCGGAGTGAACGCCTGAGTAGGCGTCTTGTTTAACTATAGAGTGAGGTAAAGTCTCCGACACTATTACTTATATCCTGGCATGGCGCTCTCATTGGACGTTATTACATTGTAACAATTACAGTTTGTGTTGTACTCTTCAACGTCGACCTGTTTCCATGGGCGTAGGAAGCATCTAAAAATTAGGTATCGGCTTCGAAGGGCACTTTTGGATAATGAAAAAAAGGGCACCTAACAAGTTTTTCACGGAAATGTTGGTGGCGAGGGGGATTTTCCAATCATCATATTTCATGCTTGATACATAATACATTTGCCCAAATTTCGAATCGCTATGTACAATCAACGTTTTTGACCAAAATTTTATTAAAAACTGTAAATTTCCTATAAATTTTTTTCATTGGATTTACTTACATGACGCAGTTAGTACTACTGATTTACAACATAACTAGCTTGTGTAAAAGGGCATACATAAATGTGTTCAGGAAACAAAAAGGGCCCTTTCAATGTTAATTGCTTTCTTAAGTATAATATTCTATATTATTATATGGCAAGCTGCTTCCGGTGAAATGGCGGACTGCATGTGATTGGCTGAGAAGCACTTTCAGCGGTCCATTATTTTCCCATAATGGACCGGCGGTCCTTTACGCACGCCTGACAAAAATGCATGCCAAAGCGCCAAGTTGCTTCAACTTCTTTATTTTCATTCTGTTTCTACAAAATTTCCCGTAAACATAGAACATATCATTCTTACAAATCGTATGGTTTTTGTTTTTTCGAATTGCTACATTTTTTGTGGGGAAATGATGTCACAAACTTGGCGCTAAAAAATAACAGTTAGCTATTGTTAATTTTATGCACTTACTCGGTAGACAACATTGAGAGAGTCTTAAAACTGAACTCCGTTTCTAAATACGACTATTTCTCGCGAAGATATATAGCGGCACAAATGTCGAAAAATCGGCTATTCTGTTACTAAAAATAGAAGAAAATGGCCGATTTTTAGAAATTTGAGTCATGACATCTTCGCAAGGAATGGTTGTATTTCGAAACAGACTTCAGCTTTAAGACTCTCTCAATGTCGTCTACCGAATTAGTGCATAGAATAACCAATAGCTAACTGTTAATTTTTTTGGAGCTAAGTTTGTGACGTCATTTTCCCGCCAAAAATGTAGCAATTCGAAAAAACCATACGATTTGTAAGAATGATATGTTCTACGATATTTGATGTGTTGGTGTAATGTACTCAGGTGAATAAGATGCTTCTGATGTTACTCTGAGTGTATATCCACACCGGGCAGGCTTGAAAAATATGCCTGGCCACGGTGGGAATCGAACCTACAACCTTTGGAATACTAGCCCAATGCTCTGCCAACTGAGCTACGCGGTCAGGTCGGTTCGAGTATGTAATATTTCGGAACTTAGTCTAGTTCCTTCGATATCAGTGTATATAATCTAATAATCATGATATTTGCTGTGTTGGTGTAATGTACTCAGGTGAATAAGATGCTTGTGATGTTACTCTGAGTGTATATCCACACCGGGCAGGCTTGAAAAATATGCCTGGCCACGGGAATCGAACCTACGACCTTTGGAATAGAATTAGATTACACTGATATCGAAGGAATTAGGCTAAGTTCCGAAATATTACATGCTCGAACCGACCTGACCGCGTAGCTCATGCAGTTGGCAGAGCATTGGGCTAGTATTCCAAAGGTCGTAGGTTCGATTCCCACCGTGGCCAGGCATATTTTTCAAGTCTGCCCAGTGTGGATATACACTCAGAGTAACATCACAAGCATGATATGTTCTCTGTTTATGGGAAATTTTGTAGAAACAGGATGAAAATTAAAGAAGTTGAAGCAAGTTGGCGCTTTGGTATGCATTTTTGTCAGGCTATACGTAAAAACAAACGCATGCATTTTAAAACAAAACAGCAAAACTAATTGAAAATTTGAAAATTATAATTTAATTTGTTATTAATAAGATATCTGCGAATGGTTTTTAATGGCATGGAAAAGGAATACATTGTGTTTTTTGTTTTCTTCGAACAAATGTCTACCACGCTACTAATATTCATTTCAAATCATGCACTTCTTGTTTGTTTCAAGTATAAATGCCATATAATAAACTTTTTATTAACCTCGCTTGCTCAGTATGTACAGATAAATATCGGACCTTGGTCTTTTTGTACAAACCTCGTCCTACGGGCTTGGTCTGTACAAAAAAAACCTCGGTCCGATATTTCTCTGTACAGACCTCCCGTTCGGTTAATAAGTTATTATTCATATAAATTACTCTACAAAGAGCGCCGCCCTCGAATATAAGCGTTGCCCTCAAATAAGCGGCACATTCGAAATACTGAAACACGGTTACAAATACACCAGAGAAAATTTCCGATTCAGGTGATCAGTGACAGTGATTAGGAATTAGTGATCATATTTTGGGTTTCGCAATTAGGAAAATTCATGTCATAGTTAAACAAGAAGCAAATATTATTGAAATATAAAGAAACACGAAAAATTTAAGCAACACTTTCTAAAGGAGTTATCAAATCAACATTGCCATTGGAAAATGTTTACTTTTTTGCCGATAATCGAAATAATATGTGGGAAATTTAGAAACAGTTATTTCTAGAGGTTCTAAATAAACATGCACCAATACCGAGAAAAAGAAAATTTGATCCAGAAAATCCCTCGGATTACAAGCGATATTAAAAAGTTAATAAACACAAGGGATAATTTGAAAAGGAAAGCTATTATTACGAACCTAAATTATATCAATAGACAATACTAACACTCACATGAGCGTAAAAGTTGAAAACCTAATACTTAATAGCTTACCTGACTATATCTTTATTTTAATAATCCCATGCATATCAATATACGTATACCCTCATTTGTTTATTTATTTGCGCTTGTTAACAATATCTACAAAAAACCCATGTTACAAAAAAAACATAACCAGCCAATATATGATTCAAAACAAGACGCAGGTTGAAACTGTAAATTTTCGACTGTTAATTTTCGTCTTGTTTTGAATCATATATTGTATTCTCAAGATGTCTTGTCTTTTCGGAATTTGTTTTTTACTTTACTTTAGCTATATTATATAAGTTACATTCAGTTTAATAACAACATGTAAGTCTCGTATGAAGATGAACGGTACGTACGTATTGTGCAATATGAAGTATTTATGCAAATTCAGGACACACCGTATATTTTTATATGAATTGATAGGAATAGAGCGTTTGCACATGACGTCACAGCCGCCATGCTGTTGTTCCAATTCAAAAGAATTTTAATTAGACTCTTTTGTCTGGAACACCATCCCTAGGGAATGAGTGCAAACGCTCTCTAACTCGTGACTGCATGGAAGGGGGTGGCTTGGGGGACATTTGCCCCAGTAATATGGTTAAAAGGCTCTGGGGACCGGTGCAGCAAATTGCCGATTTTTAAGTAGTATCTTCGGCTCGACAATTCCTCAGGCTGCCCCTATGCTTTCACGTTAGTATAATTGTCTACTCTTTTTTATACACTCTGTATGCGCATGATAAACTACTGAGTTGTTTCCATATATGATAGTATATTATGTACTGTTTAATAACCGAGCAGGAGTGTTTTTAGACCTAAAAAACGACCTGCGAGTTTATTAAACGGCTTCAAACACGACTACGTCTACAAATTCAATAGATATACTGCCTTATTTGAATTCTTTATATAAAGAATACTATAATTAATGAGGACACGACTACAATAGATACTGCCTTATTAGTATTCTTTATATAAAGAATACTAATTAGGAGTGTTTTATCAGGTTTAAAGCCACTGCACGTGACATATTATGGTTGACATGATTTGCCAATAAGCTTATGAATTATTGAAGAGTTAAATCAGCTACTATTGGAAACTTCGCCTCAAGTCAGATTATAATCTCATTTGCAGCAAAATCGTACAAGTCAACATTGTCAACTCCACCATTGTTACGACCATTATTAACTTCGGCAGGTCCTTCATCATTATTACCATCATTATCAACAGCGGCATGAGGTACTTCATAATTATCCGCGTTAGGACCATTATCAACACCACCACGTCCTTCACCATTGTTACCGCCATTATCATCATCCATACGTCTCATGTTACGAGGTCCTTCATCATTATTACCATCATTATCAACAGCGGCATGAGGTACTTCATAATTATCCGCGTTAGGACCATTATCAACACCACCACGTCCTTCACCATTGTTACCGCCATTATCATCATCCATACGTCTCATGTTACGACGTTTGACAATTATGACTATCAGTGCTGCCAAAACAGGTATAATTATAATGGCAACTATAATTCCAACTACTGCATATAAAACAGTATTTGATTCTTCTGTTCCCGGATCGTCTTCTCTATTTCTTTCTTTGACTTTGTTATATGTAAAGAAAAAAGTATTTTTATTTTTTAGCAGTCCGGTAACCATGTAAAAATCTGTTTTCAGGGGGGGCGAAGCGAACGCCGAAGGCGCGAGACCATCTATGGAGGTCCGGGGGCATGCACCCCCAGGAAAATTTTGAAATTTAAAGTCCCTGAAATGTGATTTCAAGCATTTTGGGGGTGAAATCTTGCAGAATTCCAAAGATTATTAAGTACGCTCTAGAGGGTTCGGGGGCATGCACCCCAGGGAAAATTTTAAAATTTAGAGTCCCTGAAATGTGGTTTCAAGCATTTTGGGGGTGAAATCTTGCAGAATCCCGAAGATTATAAAGTACGTCGAAGACATAAATTTTCCCAGACATTTCTAAGTTTCTACTCGCTTTTATATATGATACAGAATAAGTCTGAGAAGAATATTCATGTTATCATAATGCATATACATGTAAATCTAAACTAAATCTATTCCTCTTGGAACCATATCTACAACTGTTTTAACGAGATTTTAGAAATCAAGTTCTTCCAGTATTTCGTCGTTTTCCTCAGTCGAGACGTACTTAATCCGTTTCAGCTTCGAGGATGTAACGTGTACCCCCCCCCCCATTTCTCTACGGATTTAGCCTTTTTCAGAGAATAGTTTTTTTTGCGATTGGGG
>CACRXK020016719.1:0-11143 GCA_902702795.2 Paramuricea clavata | reverse complement strand
TTAAGGAGAGTGGACAACTATTAATATATATATTGTTTACATTCATATTAAAATAATTAGTGTTTTGGACGAGCAAAAGTACTGGGACGAGAGCGTGTTCGTGGTTCGAAAACTTATCGTAAAAGGTTTATTTATCGAAGAACAAAAGTGTTATTTTCTCGTTTATTTTATAGTTTCTTATTAAATTGTTTATGAGTTTATTATTATACCGAGTGGAGCTATCGTCTACTAAACATTTGGCGATCCTGCCAGGACGAATAAAAGAATTTGGCGTCTAATTTACGTGTATACTTCGTTGGAATTTGCGTGCGAATATTTCGTCGTGACAGTTTTGGTGTTATTATTGCGGGTTATCGTCTATCTATCGCTTGAACGTTCGTGTCTTTGTTGGGATTATCGACTATTTGTGGCAGCAGCTAAGTAAAAGAAACTGGAATACTATAAACTTTGAATATTTGTCGTAAAAATGTGAATTTTCAGGCCTTTGTATTAAAATATGTTTGGGATCGTATTGCATAATATATGCTAATTTATGCAATATATTCAGGTTTGATGCTTGAGGCATGATTTATGCCAAATTTTCTACATAGTGACATTGGTAAACAGGAATTTTCGAAAGACATACATTAGAGGAGTAACATTCTACCTATATCGTTGAAAATAAAATAATCTGGTCGTTTGTTATAACAATAACTTTGCTAATATTTTAAATTGTGTGACTATTAACAATGTCAGGGGATGAGTCAGAACCGATTCAAAGCAGTGTGGAGCAATCCACTGTTGATGAGGGTATGAAAAACCTTCATATTTCCCTGGAATTAGGTCGTCGCAAACGTGCAAGTAAATGGGATACAACAAAAGTAAGACATCAACTTGAAAAATCATTTAGTGTGTCAAAAGCAACGTTAAACAAAGAAGAGATTGAGCATAGGGTAGAGGATTTATGATCGTCACTAGAAGAGACACAGAATATTATGGATGAATTGTCTGTTTATTACTTGGGGAAAAAGGACGGTGAAAATCAAAAGGCGTTAATGAAGGAATCAAACGAACTAGAACTGGAATGTCAACAAGCGATCGAAAAGGCACAGGCTGTTCTGATCTCAGGATGTTTTGAAAGCAACGCTACAGTCAGTCAAGACAATGATAATGACGAGGTAACTAATGGTACCAGTTCTACTGCGAGTAATTTGATGAACGAAGGACAGACACAACCCACTGTGACCAGTAACACTGAGCAACAAGCAGTGCAAGGCGCAATCGATCAAGGCGCAATAGGAACTAGTATGATACAGCAAACAGTGGAGCAGAATCAATCGAGTTCATCAAGTCCAACACATACACCATCGTACACGGGAGGTTCAGTTCTAAACCGCCATTTAAAACCACTAAGAGTACCTGATTACAATGGAAATAAAGCAAAGTTTGAAGAATTTTGGAGCCTATTTGAAAGTTTAGTTGACAAATCGAACGAGCCGGTGCATCTAAAGATGGCAAGATTGCGACAGAGTTTGTCTGGTCGAACTTTGGAAGCGATTCGTGGTTTAGGAGTATCAGCACCCGAGTATGATGAAGCGAAAGAAATAATTCAGTCGAAATTTGGTGGGCAGCGACGTAAATTGAGAGGTTACATGGATGAATTGGAGAATATGCCGACTATGCGTAACAATGATGTTAATGCCTTTGAAAAGTTCGCTGACCTAGTTAGGGTAACAGTTGCGAAATTGAGAGCTGATAATCAGAATTAGGAGAAGGAACTTTGCATCGACAGCTTGTGAAGAAATTATCGGATCGACAGTTGGAAAGTTATAGTCGATGGTTAAGCACTCGCAGCAAGGAACAGTCTGTTATATGTTTGTGTGACTGGTTGAAGGAAGAGGTGACTATTAAAGTGGAAGCTGCAGAAATGGCTTATGGTCTGGAGCAGAAATATGCTGAGTCAAAGGGATACCAGAACAAGGGTGATAAGCCAGGATTTCGGTCATACCGTACTGGAAAGCAGGGAAGCTATGAGTCATACCAACCAAATATGTCGGGAAACGCAGTGGATACAAAGCCGCCTTGTGCATTTTGTGGTCGTACTGGGCATGGTATCTGGAGTTGCCACCAGTTTCAACAAAGACCAGTATTAGATCGCTGGAAAACTGCTAAAGAGAAACAGTTATGTTTTCGGTGCCTTGCCACTGACCACCATGGTAAAGATTGTCGAAGGTCACGCCAGTGCAACATAGGTGGGTGTCAACTTACACATCATCGATTGCTTCATGACCCAGAACACAAAAGCAACAAACCAGACCTTCCAGAGGAGAAGGTCGAGTTCAAATCCCCACGGGAGGGGGTAATGGATGAAGCGAGAGTGGTTACCACGACAACTGGTGAATCTAACCATAAAGTACAGATGCATTCTCTGAGAACAATCCCTGTATGGATAAAAGCAAATGGAAAGAGAATTAAGGTAAACGCAGTACTTGATGATGCTTCGAACGAAACCTTCCTAAACGAAGAAGTCGCCGGATTTCTTGGGTTAAGCGGTAAATGGCAAGATGTGCAAGTCCATGTGTTGAATGATGCAGTGGAGACCTTTAAATCCATACCTTTGCAAGTCGAGATTGAGAGTACAGATCGTCAGTTTTCGAAAGAAATTAATGTTATAACTTGCCCACATGAAGTTACTGGGAACTACCGTGTAGTAGATTGGAACCAATACCAGAAGGATTGGCCACACTTACGTCCGTGCAACTTCCCAACGCCAGCGAAAAAGACATTCGTTGACCTGTTGATTGGAGTGGATAATCCAGAATTACACTTTTCCGTAGTTGATTTTCAAGGATCGCAAGGCGAGCCAGTGGCACGACGGGGACAACTCGGATGGACCTGTATAGGACCCCCAGAGAAGAATGGAAAATCAATCGTGAGATCGCGTGTGATGAGAACACTTTGCACGAAACAGGCAACAATCTTCGCCAATCCAGACTGCTGTAACCTGGACGAAACATTAAGAAATTTTTGGGAGATTGAACGTGGAGGAACCGAGGTGAATACAAAGATACTAACACAAGAGGAAAAGTCAGCCCTTAGTAAAGTTGGAGAGTCGTTGCGGATTGTTGATGGAAGATATGAAGTCGGAACACCGTGGAAGAAAGCACAACCACAGTTGCCAAACAACCGGACTATGGCTATCACACGCCTGCGTTCTACGGAGAAAAATCTAATGAAGAATCCGACCGTTGGTGAAGAGTACCAAAGCACTATCGAAGCATACTTGAAGAAAGGCTACCTCCGAAAGATTGATCCAGCCAAAGAACTGCCTGGAGCTTGGTACCTGCCTCATTTTCCCATTGTTAGAATGGATAAGTCTACAACCAAAGTTCGCATAGTTTTTGATTGCTCAGCTAAACATGATGGGATTTCTCTGAACGATGTTATCCATGCTGGTCCAAAACTGCAGCAAGATCTGTTCAATGTCCTGATGAGATTCCGTCGTAACCCTGTAGCTGTTGCTTGTGACATTAAAGAAATGTATCTTCAGATAGAAATTCCTATGGAAGACCGCCCATATTTCAGAATGCTCTGGAGAGATCTTGATCCTGGACGTGAACCGGAGGAATACGAGTTCAGCAGAGTTGTTTTTGGTAAGAATTCCGCGCCCATGGAGGCACAGTTTGTCGCCCAGGAGAACGCTCGAAAGTATCGGGATCTTTACTCATTAGCCGCAGAGACAGTATTGAAATCCACCTACATGGATGACTCTATTGACAGTGTAGAAAGTGAAGAAGAAGGTGTGAAGTTGTATCACGAGCTGAAAGAACTTTGGGCAAAAGCAAGTATGGAAGCCAGAAAGTGGGTATCCAACTCGCCTAAGGTATTAGAAGTGATTCCAGAAAAGGATCGAGCCTCCGAGATCACCATAAACGACGGTGAAAACCCCACAACGAAAACACTCTGACTTGCTTGGAACAGTCAGAAAGATGAATTCAAGATTCCGACATCAGAAATGCCACGATTACAGATAACCAAGAGAAACGTATTGAAGAAGATCGCAACGATATTTGATCCACTTGGATTCATTAGTCCATTTATCGTCATTGCCAAGATACTACTGCAGGAACTGTGGTCTAGAGGTTATGGATGGGACGACGAGATTAAAGATGAAATTGCTTTGAGATTGGAACAGTGGTTTCATCAGTTGCCTATGCTGAACACGGTGACAGTACCGAGATGTCTTCGTGCTGCAGAGCCAGTTCGTTCGAAGGAAATTATTACATTCGCAGACGCTTCGAAAGATGCCTATGGTGCTGTGGTGTATATCCGACATGAGTACGAGAACGGAGCAGTTACCTGTCGCCTGGTAGCTTCAAAGTCTAAGGTGGCACCTCTTACCCCAACAACTGTTCCAAGATTGGAGCTGATGGCAGCTATCATGGGATTGCGGTTAACTCAATCAATCGTCCAAGTCTTGGGCACTCCAATGCGAGATGTGTCGTTTTATTCAGATAGCATGGATGTACTGTGGTGGATTCGTGGAAGAGGCAAAGATTTCCGAGCCTTTGTGGCGAACAGGATTGGTGAAATTCAGAGTGGTTCGGATCCAGCCCAGTGGCAGCATGTACGTACAGATCAGAATCCAGCCGACTTATGTACGAGAGGCGCAAGTCCAACGCAGCTTGCTGAGAGTTCGTTTTGGTGGGAAGGCCCAAATTGGCTGATGAAAGGTCGTGACCAGTGGCCAAAGATGAAGACAGAAAACCGCCCCGAGAACCCACCAGAGATCAGATCGACTCATGCCAAAAGCGTCAGCAACATCACATTATCAACATGTGCAGAAAAGAAGTTGGATTCCGAACAGGAGCAGAACGAATGGAGATTGGATCCGAGACGCTTTTCCGATTGGTCGCGGTTGACAAGGTTACAAGCCAGAGTTCGAAGAGCGCTGTTCAACATGCGTCATAAGGGCCAAAGACGAACTGAAAAGGAACTGACTTCAGAAGAACTCAGGGAAGCTGAAATGGAAGTCATTCGTGCCGCTCAGAGTGAAGTTTTTGGTGCCGAGTACAGTGAAATCAAGAAAGGAAGACCTGTTTCTGCGAAGAGTCAGCTTGTTAAATTGAATCCCATAATTGATGCAGATGAAGTTATCCGATCACAAGGGCGTCTCAGTTTCGCAGAGCAACTAGCTACCGTATGACGTGCGAAGTCCAATTATCCTGCCACGAGGACATTGGGTTACGAGATTGATAGTAAAACATTACCACGAGAAAGCGAACCATGCAGCTGGAGTAAATTTCATTCTCAGTCAACTGAGTGAAAGATTTTGGATCATTGCGGCACGTGAGGAAATTCGAGATTGGGAAAACCAGTGCTACGGTTGCAGAAGAAGACGGAATAAGCCAGCCAGCCAAGTGATGGCCCCGCTTCCAGGTGTGAGATTGCGATTCACCTATCGGGCGTTTGATCAATGTGCAGTAGATTTTGGTGGTCCGTTTATTACCATTCAGGGTCGTGGTCGAAAGAGACAGAAGCGGTATCTATGCGTGTTCACATGTCTATCAGTCAGAGCTGTACACCTGGAGATGGCATGGTCGTTGGACACAGATGCATTCCTTAATGCATTCGCTCGATTTACCAGCAGGAGAGGAGTACCCAAGGAGGTTGTAAGTGACAATGGTACTAACTTCGTTGGTGCGGTAAACGAACTGAAGGAGCTTGCTGGTCAGTTAGACGAAGAGAAAATCAAACGGAAAACTTCGGATAAGAGAGTTCGATGGTTGTTCAACCCGCCTGCCGCCCCACACTTCGGGGGAGCTCACGAAATAATGGTAAAGGCTGCAAAGAAAGCGATATACGCAGTATTAAGCAACAGTGATGTCAATGATGAGGAATTGATCACCATCTTTACCGGAGCTGAGAGTCTTATAAATTCCAGACCGTTAACGTATCAGTCTGCCGATGTTCGTGACTTAATCCCGCTGACTCCAAATCATCCTTTATGGCCAGATGGGTGGTCAGTTTGCCCCTGAAGCTGAAGAAACGACTGGATTTCATCCACAGCAACGGTGGAGGAAAGTGCAACATCTAATATCGTTGGTATGGCGACGCTGGTTGAAGGAGTATTTACCGATGCTTACTATCCGTCCTAAATGGACACAAGTGGTCAAGGATTTGCAAATCGATGACGTTGTGTTAATTGTGCAGCCAAATCTTCCTCGAGGACAGTGGGCGTTGGGGAGAATTCTTAATACCTTTCCAGGCAAGGATGGACACAACAGAGTTGCTAGTTCAAGTACAAATTGGGGACAAAAGTCTGATGCGACCAATACACAAGTTGGTTCCCTTAAATTGTTGAAACGTTGTCAGTTGATATATATATATATATATATATATATATATATATATATATATATATATATATATATATATATATATATATATATATATATATATATATATATTTCTATTCGCACTTGAACTAGATGTTCCCAGTGCGGGGAGGGGGAATGTTAAGGAGAGTGGACAACTTTTACTATATATATTGTTTACATTTAACATTCATAATTAAAATAATTAGTGTTTTGGACGAGCAAAAGTACTGGGACGAGAGCGTGTTCGTGGTTCAAAAACGTACCGTAAAATTGTTTATATGTCGAAGAACGAAAGTGTTATTTTGAGTGTTATTTTCTGGGTTATAGTTTGTTATTAAATTCTTTATTATCATACCGAGTGGAGCTATCGTCTACTAAACACTGTATTAAGACTATTAAGAACTATTACGATATGGAAGAGTGTATATAAATTATAATATTGTATATAATTGTACAATATTTGTTGTGTGTGTCAATTACAAAAAGCACGAAGCTAAAATATTTGTAAATCTAAAATTAAATGTTTAAAAGGATGATTTGTTTTAAAATTGGGAATGGGGTATTAAATACTTTGTTTTTTTTAATGAGTATACTTCACATGATTCTTCCAGTATGAGTTGTAAATCTTGAAATTAATAAAGGAAATTTGCATTATTTCGATTTTTGTGCAGAGAAGACACAACGCCTCAAGGGCAACTTTTGAATCAGAAAAAGGCACTTTTATTACTAATATTTTTATTAAGCAACGTCTCATACTCTTATTGTTTTCCAGGCGTTGACGTTTTGCACATGTAGACTACGTATAATATTGAAATTTACGGTACTTGAATGTAATTAAAAAGTCCGTCGCAAAAATAGTAAAATTTCATACATGTATTGGTATTTTTGTAGATCTGAAATTTAATTAGAGAAATTAAAATGGGCGGGGTTAGGACTTTTCTGGCGCCAAATTTGTTTTCACAATACCTCCAAGGATGGCGAAAATTCGAGGAACTCAGTGCTGTGTTTTTGGCTGTGCAAAGCGGAAAAAAATTGGAGAAAACAAAGGAGAATCACGTAGTGATAGCGAAGGAAGTGATGATGAAGAGTCAGTGGTAAAAAGGAAATTTCCTAGATCATTTTATCGGTAATGGAACGATCATTACTAATGGGAGGGGGGCGGTGGGTGATAAATACCAAATATTAAATTTTTTTTAGAGCTGCCTCCAATCCCAACACCTTTATTTTCAAGACACCCCACCTTCATCTAGAAAACTTAGGACCCCCCCCCCACTGGGGACCAGTATTCAAAATGGTTGTTATTTACTCCGACTCCTATGGTGAATTGCTATAAACTATGGAAACTACGATTATAGACACTGGAGCGTAGCCTGAAAACAGGCCTATCAAAATCAGAGTAAACCTTTTTAGCTCCTAAATGAGTATGAAAGTATTAAAAAATTGGGGTCGCCCCTTAGTTATAAAACCGCCCTCCATTTCTCGCCCACCTCCCCTCCCATTATTAATGACCGGTCCCTCAGAAAAGTTATGCATGATACATGTGGGCCCATATCCTGGCATGGGATGTGCAGGTTGGGAATACCAAAGGGTCGGGTGTCTCTAAGGATAGAGAGAGAGGAAATACAGGTATTTAGATATGAATAAAAACATTGTAATAAGACTATAAAACACCAAAAGTAATAAAACGATAATAACTATATTATAATTGATAATTACAACAATACAGTAAAGTACCTAATTACAATTTTTAAACAATTTGATAAAACCCTCTCTAATAGTTTACCAACTGATGAAAATAAGAGAAAACAATGGGTAGAAAAAATACATCGCAAAGATTGGTGTCCAAGCAAGAGTTCGATTGTCTGCTCAGACCACTTCATGGAATGTGATATTGACAGAAGTGGCCAAAAACCAAGACTGAAGGATAGTGCGGTACCCACACGATTCAAAAAATTCCCAAAATACCTCAAAAAGGTGATCTGATCAAGATGTGTAAAAAATACCATGCTCACTCACAATAATTGTTATTTTAATTTCCAATACTTCTGCGTGCACCCAATCTTATTTCTAGACATTAACCCATTCAGCTGCAATGCGCTCTACAGTAACACGCCCTACTTTATATTTTACTCTGTTGCTAGATGATTTACTTGTCACTGTGAAGAGTCTTTTGCAGATTATTTGGGTTAACCAAAAAATCTGCCAACACCTAACACTAAAATCTTCCAACATAGATTACTTTATTAATTAACAAGAGTGAGTTAGTTATGGGTTTAATAAATTAATGTGGGTAAATTTAACAATAACATGAAATCAATTAAGAATTAAAAATCTACCTAACAATAAGTATGAAATCAACCAGATTTTAAGCTTCAAATCAAGAAACCTAGCTCCTTTGTCTCTACTAATATTAAGAAATACTAACCATTTGTCCCTTGTTATTATTCATGATGTACAGGTGAAAAAATGTCGTAAACGGCCAGTACCTAGGCAAACAACTACAACAGTTAGTGATGAGTTGCCACAATACCATACAGCATCCAGAATTGAAACATCTGAAGTTCAGGAAGATCCAATGTCTGCTCCTCAGGAAGAAGGTCCATCACCTAAAAAGAAATGTTTATCATCACTTGACAAAATGCAGCAGGAAGTAGAAACGAAAAATGTAAAGATTGAAAAATTACAAAGAAAATTAAAATCATCGCAACAAAAATCTAGGCGTCTAAAAAGAAAGGTCACTTCCTTGAAGAAAATTGTGAAATCACTTAGAGATCACCATCTTATCTCTACTAAATGTGAGGAAATGCTAAATGAGACATTTTCTGGAGTACCATTGGCTTTAATGAAGAGGATGACAGCAAAAAAGTCAGGGAAAGGAAGAAGATACTCACCAGTGTTGAAGTCGTTTGCATTGACATTGCAATTTTACTCTGCCAAGGCGTACGAGTTTGTCAGGAAAACTTTTGATATTGCTCTTCCAAGTCAATCGCAAATTAGACGATGGTATGGAAAAGTTGCTGCAGATCCCGGCTTCACTAAACCAGCTTTCAATGCCCTTAAAGTAAAGGTTGAAGATGCCAAGAAAAATGGGAAGGAAGTCATTTGCTCCTTAATGCTGGATGAAATGGCCATCAAAAAGAATATATGGTGGGATGGCAAAAAGTACCATGGCTACGTTGATCTTGGAAATGGTGTTGTTGATGATACTTTACCTCCAGCAAAAGATGCATTGGTGTTCATGGTGGTCAGTCTTAATGAGTCTTGGAAAGTTCCTTGTGGTTACTTTTTCGTAGACGGACTCAGCGGTGTAGAACGGGCAAATCTTGTGAAAGTCTGTATTCAGCGCTTACATGTTGGTGTTAAAGTCTCAGCCCTAATATGTGATGGTCTTTCCTGTCATTTTAGCATGTTATCTGCCCTTGGAGCAATCTTGAAAGCGTCTAACATGGTTCCATATTTCCCACACCCTCAAGATAAGAAGGAGAAAATTTATGTCCTGCTTGATGTCTGTCACATGTTAAAGCTGGTGAGGAATACACTGGCAGAAGGAGGGATATTGTATGATAAAGATGGTGGAAAGATTGAATGGCAGTATTTGGTCCAGCTTGAAATGCTTCAACATACAGAAGGGCTCCGACTCGGTAACAAATTGAAGATGGCTCACATCAAGTGGAAGCAGCAAAAGATGAAGGTCAACTTGGCTGCACAAGCTTTTAGTTCAAGTGTCGCTGATGCTATTGAGTACTGTGCCAACGAATTGAAACTCCCGCAATTTCAAGGTAGCGAAGCAACAGTGAAGTTTTTACGCACTTTTGATCGCCTGTTTGACATCCTTAATTCCAGAAATCCACTTGCAAAAGGTTACAAGTCACCACTTCGTGTCAGCAACAAAAGTTCATGGAGTCCATTTCTTGATGAGGCATATCAGTATATTCTCGGCCTAAAAAATCCAGCTGGTCAAGCAATGCACACAACACGAAGGAAGACTGGTTTTATTGGATTCTTCGTTGCAATTAGAAGTACCAAGGACATCTTCCATACACTTGTTGAGGCTAAAGATGCTCCACTGAAATACCTGCTCACCTACAAGTTGAGTCAAGACCATTTAGAGTTGTTTTTTGGAGCAGTGCGTTCAGCTGGAGGATTCAACAATAATCCAACAACCCAACAGTTTACTGCTGCATACAAGCGCCTTCTCTTGCGTAGCCATATCGAGGGTGGCAAAGGAAACTGTGAAAAGAGAGATCCCATTAAAATCCTCAGTGCTGTGTCTGATACCTGTAATGTGAAAGAAAAGGAATTTAGCACAATTGACACAGTCACCATCACAAATGCTGCAATAATTCGAAAATATGACCTAACAGAGAGAAGTCCAGTTCAAAGTGATCATGACTATTGCGATTCACCAAATGTTTCTTGCTTGTCTGAATTTAAGAAGGCTTCGATTTCCTACATTGCTGGATATGTTGCAAAGAAAGTGGAGAAACAACTTGTCTGCTGTGACTGCTGCATGGCCCTTGGTTCTACTCTCGATGCACCAACTACAAAGTTCTTGCAATTAAAAGTGTACGGAAAATCCGTATATTATTGAACTAAACTCGATAAAGATTAAAATAAAAACTATAATTGTACAAAAACAGAACAACAACTAAATTTCCATGTGCTCGCTATAAAAGACCCCGTGCAAAAGACCCCCGGAGCTAAATCCCCGGGTAACTATAACGTCTAATTTCATACACACTCCCCCCGATTAAATGACGCATGTCAGTTAATAATGTCAACAA